>KN478951.1:5842-20969 GCA_000787095.1 Periophthalmodon schlosseri
TATTTATATAGGCTTTATCTTTACAATACTCAATACAGCCAAAGTACTTTCCAACAAAGTCAAAACAATGCAATCCATGGTAGTCAGAAAGGCTCTGTAGGGGCAGATATGCAGCCACATCTCTGTCAGTGTGCCCCTGGGCAGCTGTGGCTTTAACAGTATATTACCACCAGCAAACATATTGATATAGTGATCACAGATACAACAGTTACTTGTGAAAATATCATTATTATCTAAGTGTACAAATGGGTGGGTGAAATGAGTGAATGCTCACAGAACCGAACATGGGTAAACTAAACTGTTCTCAAAGCTTGATACTTTAGTGATCAAGTACTGATATGGAGAAAAATGACATAAAAAGAACAAATTGTATATTTCCTGATTCCTGATTTTAGAATGGTCTGTATCTATATAAGAGGAGCTCATGGTAACATTACAGAACTACCAATACTAACTGATGGTTTCAGTGTAAATGTCATTCTATTGTCTAAAAAGCTTTTTCCTTGGTATGGAAATCAAGTTTGAAATTTGACTATTGTGACAACACTAATAAAGCATATGATTACTGTAAACGTGACTTTTGATGGTGCACTGCAGAACTCCACAGATCTGACCTGTAACTGGCCTGGTAGCTCCACCTGATTATCCCCAGGGAGGTAGAAATGTTATGTCATACTGTGGCATATTCTAGGCAAAGCTATATAACATCTCCATGGAGACAAGTTGGTTATGCAACCATCAGAAAGTTACACAGTGCGTTTTTAATACAAGCATTTTAGCAAAACATCTTGGGTTGACATTTGACTGCAGATTGGTCATTCATCGTTGCCTCTCCACAGATATGGAGGGGATGAAAGGACGTCACTGTGGACGGGAGCCAGAAGTTATAGAGGACTCTGCATTTGATCCTAAAGCCTCAGTATTTGACCCAGAGGAGGTTCTAAACTCTACTGAAGTGGATGACCTCACTTTGTCCGGATACGTTCAGGACAACTTTGACTTTCTGGACCAAATGGACTGCAGCATCATGGACTGCAGTGTGTCCATCCAGGTCTGTGCTTGGCCTATGTAGCCTCATTTAAATTTTCACCAGTCATTTTTACTATACTATAGAATAATACAAATATGAAGGTAAACTGGGATAACATAGAACATCTATACAAATGAATGTTATAACATGGGTCTGGCACTAGAATAAACGTGTATGGTAGATTTGGGGCGAAAGCAAACTAGCACAGGTCTCCATGGCATATTTATCTAGCATTTATTTAAAGAGCCTATATTCTCTGACCTCTGTTCTAATGTTGTGGCAATACAGGAAGTGCTCCACTGTATTTTTAAATATCCATGTACCATCACTAGAATCATTTGGATGATTTCAGCATTGGAATTACCAATCTCTACTGAACTAAAACCACATCTTCATGCAATCTCTACGAACTAAAGGTAAAAGGGGGCTTTTAATTGAAAACCACATCTTCATGACATCACAAGGTGGAATAGAGCATTTTGAGCTTTGGATATGTAGACAGACCATTGTGTGTATTATACAACCTTTAATTAAAGGTGTTTATATTGCTCAAAACCTTTACAAACATGTTTCTTACTGTAAGCTGGGTTGTTTCTCCGCAGACGTGACCTATAATTTGGTCTGGTGATGTCATATGCTTATTCCAGTGGATGTGGAGAAGTTTAATGCCATATAGTGGAATTTTCTAATCAACATATGTTGACTGATGGGTGAATGAATAGTGTAACTGTTTGTAAAGTATCTATATAAATCCAATGTACTATTTGTTGTTTCAGGCCAACGAATTTTCTGTGGAGCCTCCAGGACACTATGACGAAGAGTACGAAATCATGGACCAATCACATCTCAGTCCTACTCCATTAACCACTCCTCTTCCTGTCATAGCCCCTCCCACTTCCCCTGTAGCCCCTCCCACACACAGCCCGCCTCGTCTTCTCACAGTGGACATTTACAATCGCCACGCCAAGTCGCTAAGCCTGCCATATATGACCTCTCCAGTCCAGTGTCCAGACGGGTGCAGCTCCGAAGACGACACCGCAAGCGATGAGCACGAATACATGAGCAGTAGTGATGAAGAGGAGGAGGAGGAGGACGATGAAAACATGTTTGTGAAAAGTTTACCATCCGATTTCTTTTTGAATAACTTAACAAATACAGAAATACAAATCAGTGATGACCAAAAATTAGATGGTGCAAGCTCAGAAGATAATCAGCAAAGTGTACTGGAAGGACAAAATTCACAAAGTCATCAACATGAGGTTTTGGTTGAGGAGAATGATGAAAACATGTTTGTGATAAGTTTACCGTCCCATTTCTTTGTAAGTAACTTGACAAATACAGAAGTACAAGTCGATGATGGTACAAGCTTAGAAGATACACAGTCGAATGTGTTGGAAGGACAAGCTTCACAAAGTCTTCAACATGAGATTTTGGTCGAAGAAAATCAAACCATGCTTTGTCAAACTAACAAGTCATCGGACAAAGACCTGCACGACCCAGAAAGTGAAACTATTGGAAGTGAAACTATTGGAAGTGAAACTATAGTGACGCACAAAGAGGAGTTGGATGCAGCTGAAAATCTTGCAGAATTTGAGGAAAGAAAGCAAGACAGACAAACTTCACAAAGTATAAAGGACGAAAAAGGACCAGATGTAATGGTGCTATATCAGACTAATGAACCAGTGAGTGAGGACTTGGTGGTTGTTGAAAGTGAAACTATGGTAATGCAAGAAGGCATAATAGATGGATCAGACAAAGTAGAAGATTTGGAAGCGCAATGCAAACAGGAAGTGGTTGCTAAAGAGGAGAAAAGACAGGAAGACCATTATCAGGAAATAGATACAAGTGTTACAAGGTGAGTTGGTATATTAATGTATTTTTTTTTATATACCTTTATTCAATTGTATCTAGAGTGGTCGAGGATCTTTGGAAGCTCTCAAGGTCTCCTTAAAAAGCATATTATAAACACACACACACACACACACACATATATATTACATTTTCTGAATACTAATTTTGAATTCCAGTATTTTATCATTTGGTAGTATTCAGAATACAGTTACTTTTCTAAAATCAAAGGAATACATGGCAGTACTTGATCACACAATTAAGATTCAAACTGCACAGAATCAGTGAGAAAAAATAAAACTCAGCTCTTGTGGCGAGGCAGGTGAGTGATTTGGTCTTGCCCCATGGCACAGGGTAGGGTAGGGATGTACCGATATGCAAATCTCATGGTATGATATTAATTTCACGGTACAATATTTATTGTGGAGATTTGGAGATGCTAACAGAATTGAAGAAATGCTACGTTTTCCTTTTTAAAAAGCCTTGACAAGCCTTCAGTGCTATATTACTGTCATAGTCCAAAGAATGAAGACAGAAAAGGTCTTTCTAACAGTTCTTTCTTCAGACTGTCTCTATTGAAATTGAACAAAAGCTCATGGTCTATGTAGTTCTCTTTTTTTTACTGTTTGTTGTTATTAATTTATGACAAATTAGAGAAGGAAAATCTGCAGGCACACCGCAAGAGCTGCATTTTAAATGTTTCTTATTAAAAACATGCAGTTCAAAGTGTGTGATCAAGTACCCCCATGTATTCCTTTGATTTTAGTAAAGTAACTATATTCTGAATATCACCAAATGAAAGAGGAACTGTATTGGAATACAGGTACTCAAAAGTAGTATGACAGCCCACGATATTATCGTGAGACCTTGGACAATACAATATGATATTTCACTTATTGTTATATCCGGAGCACTGGGTTTAAATGGCCTATGAAAATGAATAACCAAAACTCAGATAATGACACTATACCTCAATGAAATATAGTGTGGTTCTTCAGTTTGTATTTTTTATTTCTTATTATTTGAAAATGTGTGTTTATATTTATTTTGAATGTGCATTTATTGTACATCAGGTTGTCCATTGTGATATCAACTTAACGTATTTTATAATATTGTTTATTTTTGCCCTTTTATTGCAGCTTTGAACCAGCAAATAGCGGCACAGATGAACCCACTCTTGTTTATGAAATAACTGACCAAGTGGATCACGTACTTTACCAGCAAACGGAACATACAGATGATGAACACATTACATTTTATAATCCTCTATACCAGGATGAAGAGGAAACTACAGGCAGCCATTTTGATTCAGCAAAACAGGAAGTTTGTCAAGACACTGAACAAATAGTACCACCTGAATTGGATGGTGGTGACAATGTTGTAAATATGCTGCAAGAACAATGTGATGAAGATATTTTTGAAAATGAAATTGTCAAACAAGAAACTATTGATAAGCTTCATAATATTTGGGATGATCGAGGTGAAGTGATCGAGGATATAGAGACACAAGCAAAAGTCCTGGAAATATCAATGGATATTGAAAAAACAAAAAATGAATCAGATGCAGATGTAAATAATGTTGAAAATGAGACAATTGTTATGCAAAAAGACAAATCTAAAATAAATATCAAACTTGAGGATGGACATTTTGAAGCGGAACATAACCAAGATGTTGCTAATGATGCTAATGCTAAAGATATAATAGAAAAACATAGCCAAATACCACCAAATGTATCTCAAACCAAGAAACCTCTGGACAAGGAAATGCTTTCTGTGCAAGGTGTTGGGAGCAAAGTTGTAACGGCAAAATTACCAAAAGTTTATCAAGTTAAAGCAGTACCGATCGTCCCGCCAAAACCGCAGCACTGCAAGCTAACAGCACTAATGCTACGTCAACAACAACAGCAAAGGGAAAGGGCCCGAGAGGAGCGGGTTAGCCACGGAGCGGAGTTGGAGGAGCAGGTTAATATGGCGTCACGGGCAGCAGACAGATGTAGAGAAGGGGAGGACAGACACAGCCCTCAGAGCATGTGCTTTGACGAGGCTGTGGCCATCGCGACCCTACGGAGAGGAAGAGCGAGGGACAGCGACAGAGACAAGCAAAAAGAATAGGAGAAGCTGATGTTATCAACATTCCCTGGGGAGTGTGATGCAACTGTAGGCACTGCTCTGTATGAGGCTCTGTCAGACTTAAATCTGAGCTTCATTTTAACACAATTTGACCAGGAAGGATTGACTTAGTTGGAATTACACCAGGTGAGATATACATACAATTTACAGTCATAAGCTAGCATTAGCCAACAGTTTTTCAGTTAGTCACTCTCACCTTTTTGTTGGAAATCAAACGCCTAAACAGGACCATGAACGCTCAGATTAATCACAGGCTTCTGAAAATGTGCTCTTTAAATCCATTTTGGAGTTTTCCGACCATCTTAAAACTTATTTGACTGTGTTTGCTAATGTGTGCACTGTGTTACCATAGTAACTGCAGAGCATTCCACCATAGAAAACACCCCCAGTGTGATGTATTGATGTAAATTTGGGGAGTGGGAGAAGAGTGGACTACAGAATGAAGCTATGGCTGCAATGTTACACAGTAATGCCATACAGTGTAAAATCTGATGCAATAACATCTTCCTGGAGACAAGCAGGTGGCCCTGCAACTTTATAACGCAATTTCAAAACAGCACAGGTTGAACCAAAGTGCTACTAAAATAACAATTAAAAACAATACAAACTGAATCTAATTAAGAACAAATCTGGTAAACCCTTGACATCTCAAACTGTGTCGAAGCCAAAGTGAAAAAGTGCCTTTTAAGAAGAGATTTACAAACAGGTACAGAAGAGGCAGAAGTAAAGTTCCATACCGCACCTTTAAATTTATCTGACACATTATTTTGAGTCATCACTAGATACTTATTCAGTCCACTTTTCTCCAGCTGCCCACAATGCAAAAGGTCTATGTTTTTATTACTATGATTATCTTTTATACAGTATGGGGTGGATCAACATGTCAATATATTTTTGTATACTTGTTTGCAGAGGACAATATTGAATAAAATATACCGTTTTTTTTTTTCTTTTTTCTTCTTGGTTAATTCTTCTGAAATAATGTAGATTACACTTGCATTACATTTGCATGCACTCACTGCTAGAGCTGTGTTTTCTATTTTTCTTACTAAAACAAGCTATTCAAAGTCAAAATTGTCTGATGAAGTACTGCCATGTACTCCATTTCATTTAGTAAAGTAACTGTATTCTGATTGCTACCAGATGAAAGAGGAACTGTACCAGAATACATTTACTCAAAATGAGTGTTCAGAATATGTATGTGTCCAACACTGTCTATAGGGAAAACTGGCTCTAGCCCATCATATGGGATAATGACATCATCACATTCTAGGATCTGAAAACCACCAATGAATATAACCTCTGTATGTAACATGCAGGTCAAAACTGGCCAAGGTTCACACTCATGTTTCTTATAATCCTGTGTTTGTTCTAAAGGTCCTTATTGCAGAAAAAAAACAGAAGGCACAGGGGATTGCACAACTCACAGTAGTATATACAAAAACATTCAAGGGTCTTTCAAAGATTTAGAAAAGCAAAGGTAGAGCGCTTGTGCTGAAAACATGAAAATAAAAGATCAAATGTGCAAGAGTAACTGGCGCCCCTGAAGTTGTAGATGGGTATCTAAAGGGTTAGAACGATCTGGTCTTTCATTAAATTAACCCTTTAGGTTAGACCGTACAAACATGTTCTAAAATGCATGTGATTCTTTTCAATAATCATAATAATGCCTCACAATCTGTGCCATAGGTCCCTCCCACCACCACTAATCAAATGACGCACATGCTGCATTCATACAGGCGAGGTGGGCAAAGTGTCATGCCCAAAGACACCACAACCATGTGCACTTGTCTGAGCTGGGATTGAACTGCCAACCTTTGGGTCTTCTTTCAAATGTTGATTCTCCTACAGGTTTAAAATGTGCACTATCTACAGAATTTGGTTAGAGGGCCCATATTACTCTGTTCTCTGATCTCTGTTCTAATGTAGTTTCCTCATCAAAACATACCTGGAGTTGTGTTTTGTTTCATTCACATGTTTAACACACAAACCTGCATATTTAGAGTTCTTCTCTCAAACTGAAAACATTCTGTTCCACCTTGTGATGTTGTGGTAATACAGGAAGTGCTCCACTGTGTTTTTAAACTCCATACACCTTCACTACAATCATTTGGAACATTTCAGCTCTGGAATTGCCAATCTCTACTGAACTAAAGGTAAGAGGAGCAGTTAACTTGAAAACTACCACTTTATGACATCACAAGGTGGAACAGAGCATTTTGAGCTCTGGAGATGTAGACAAACTAATAATAAAGGGTTACTCAGACGTGTGAATGAAACAAAACACAACTGTGGATGCTTGTTTTAATCTAAAAGTCACTGGCTCCCTCTGGTGTCGGGTTCAGAGAATAGCATTGCTGATGTTTTGCTGAGCAGTTAGAGGCCATTCAAAGAATGTTGAATTGGTGAATAACAGTTTTCATGCTGCTACCTGTTTTGCTATTATCAATATAGAGTAAGACTTAAGACGGCAACACTGACCATCAGAGGCATGGTTAGAGTATCCACAAGCTGTACTCAAGTAAGAGTAACGTTACTTCAAAATCATATTACTCAAGTAGAATTACAAAGTAGTGGTCCAAGAAATGACTCAAATGAGAGTAACTGAAAGAGTAGGGACGTAACATCTGATTTATAATTTTGATGAATGTGACAAAACATGAAATAAGTCACAAAATGTGGAATTTTCAAAGAGACACAAAACTGAGCCAGGCTAAGTCATATCTGAAGGAGCCAAAAAACACAAAAAACTTACTCACAGTGGGAAGAGGAACCACCACTTTTACTCAAGTAACAGTACTGCTACTTGAGTAAACATATTACTCAAGTAACAGTACTGTTACTTCAATAAACATATTACTCAAGTAACAGTACTGTTACTTCAATACAAATATTTCTCAAGATTAAAAGTATGCTGCTAGAAAAGTACAATAGTCCAGTAAATGTGAGTGAGTACTACACACCTCTGCTAACATGCATTATACATCATGTGGAGTGTAGATAACAGCCTGTTCACTAAAGGTACTTAGTAACCTTTCTGGTCTGCCACCTGCTTGTCTCCATGGAGATTCCATTGCTTTGCCTGGATTGTCCCACAGTATGGCATTAAACTCATCTATATTGCATTTATTCAATGGCATGTTTTTATTGCTCAAAAATAATTGAAAACATGCATTCTCAGTGTAAAAGGCCTGCTTGTCTCTATGGAGATAAATTCGTCTAATGCCATACAGTGCAGTGTTCTAGCCACATTTGCTATAAAACGGCACCCTCCCAATAACTTTTCATTTTGTAATGTTCTTCTGTCTTTCAGTTCTTTTATGTGGCACTCACGTTTAATACTCACTTCCTCCAGTAGGTGTCAGTAATGACTCCTCGGGCTTACAGAAGCAGCTCAGTGCAGTGTAAGCTGGTCCAGAGAAGACGTTACTCAACAAACGGTTTTATCTGCGTTTACAGAAATCAAAGTCAAACTGCACACACTTTACTGTCCCTGTCGTCACCTGTAACACCTGGAATGAATTCTGTCTTTCATTTGTTCAAATTCAGGAGTTTTTATTGCCAAAAATACTTGGGTTAGTACTTCTTCCATCCATCCATCTTCTTCTGCTTATCCGGGGCCAAGTCGCGGAGCCAGCAGTCTGAGCAGGGACTCCAAGATTTCCCTCACACCAGACACTTCCTCTAGCTCCTCCGGTGGAACCCCAAGGCGTTCCCAGGCCAGCAGAGAGCCATAATCCTTCCAGCGTGTCCTGGGTCTGATACACAGGCCAGCCGAGAGACATAGTCCCTCCTGTGTGTCTTGGGTCTTCCCCGGAGTCTCCTTCCGGTGGGACATGAACACCTCCCTAGGGAGGTTCCAGGAGGCATGCAAAATAGATGACCGACCACCTCAGCTGCCTCTTTTCCATGTGGAGAAGCAGCGGCTCTTCTCTGAGCTCCTCCAGTGCTCCTCTAAGAGAGCGTCCAGCCCCTGCGGAGGAAACTCATTTAACTGCTCGTATCTGCAATCTTGGCCTTTCAGTTACTACCCAAAGCTCAGGGCCATAGGTGAAGGTAGGACCAGAGATCTAAACCAGGATTAAACCAGGACTAAACCAGGGCTCCTTCTTCACAGTCTGTTACATCTCTGCAGTGCTCCTTTGAACATGCAAATATAGCCTATAGCTTTTTTTTTTTTTTTACAAAATATATTGAATAGGGTGACACATGATCAGACACATATGGACTATCTGTCTTGGATAGTAAGCAGTGCAGTCTTTTGGATAAGAAAAGACATTTTGTACACTCTGTTCTACTGGTGTGATGAAAGTGTACACTCTGTTCTACTGGTGTGATGAAAGTGTGATGAAAGTGTACACTCTGTTCTGCTGGTGTGATGAAAGTGTGATGAAAGTGTACACTCTGTTCTACTGGTGTGATGAAAGTGTGTCTGGTATTTGGGGGCAGGGTTGGGCCTGGTTAGTCCTTGGAAGGGAGACCACAGCAGTAGCTATGTGCAAACGGTGGTTGTGTCCTTAGGCAAAACATCCCTCTTGCCTAGTATGAATGTGGTGGTGGTGGTGTTTGGAGGGTCTCATGGTGCAGATTGGCAGTCTTATTTCCATCAGTCTGTCCCAGGGCAGCTGTGGCTACAAGAGGTTTTTTTTACACATTCGGTAAAGGAAAAACAAAAGTCACTGAAGATTTAACAGTCTTTATTGAACAAAAATTCATAAACAAACACACAAACTTCATAATGTTTTGGGGAATATGGAGTAGCGTTTGGCAACGCGTTCCAAACCAAAAACAGCACACCCCAAATTCTAAATTACATCCAAGAATTAACCCTCCTCTTTTCAAACATGTCACCAGTATTTTGACAACGATTTAGTCCTGGTTTTTACCTGGTTTCAGTTCTAATGTTAGCTAGTCCTGGTTTAGTCCTGGTTTAGTCCCATCATACCTTACACATGGTTGAGTCGAGGCTTGAGCTAATTAGGGCTGCATTCACATGTGTCTTAGCTTTGTCCTAGTGCTGGTTTAGTTCTGGTTTAGTCCTGCTTCTGATGTAGTGTGCACGTGAAAGTGACAATGCAACCATAGTTCTGGTAATGAGCCCAAGGGCAGCACAAACAGAAGATCGTAAATGTAATGTAATGTATGAAATCCCTTTTTATTTTGCAATAAAACATACAAAGGCCAAACAGAGCTTGAGTTTGATACTAAGGAACAGACTCGATACTTGATACTGATTTTGACACCATTCCGATATCATTCTAAAGCTATTCAGGAAAGTTTCATTTCTGTGAATGGGACTTTTTCAGTATCCAGAGGATGTGACTGACAGGTGGATTAACCAATCAGAAAGACACATTTATTTATATTTTGTATTTTTATATAGTTTTTGACTTGTACATATACAGTTATATAATTCTGCCTTATATGACACCAGTCTATTTTTGCTACTTATTTTGAAAGTATTTTACCATTTATATTTTTGCTCTTTGTTATTATATTAAATTGTGACCAGGTCTAAACAAGGACTAAACTAGAACTATATTATATTGTCATGTGTGAGCTACTGTGGATCAAACCAGATCCAAACCAGGACTAAACAGGACTAAACCAGGACTTAACCAGGATCAAACCAGGTCTAAACCAGCACTAAACTAGAACTGAACCAGGACTAAACCAGGATCAAACCAGGTGTAAACCAGGTGTAAACGAGGACTAAACTAGAATTGAACCAGGACTAAACCAGGTCTAAATTAAGTCCAAAGTCTGAGTCTAAGTCTAAGCATGGTCCGTTTGTGTCTAAACAAATATGGCTGCTTGGTTGAGAAAAAAAAAAATCCAACCCAAGAGGACTGAGAAACGGCCCACCCAACATCCCAAGCACCAAACTCTCATTTCTCTCAGGTCAAACAAGTTTTCAAAACTCAAAATCACAATTAGCTGCAGTTTTGAAGTACCATAATTTCCTCCACAAACTACTACATCTCCTTATTCTGCATAAAGCTGCTAACCCTGTAGTTTACATCTGTCCTGAAATGTCCCTGTGTCAGATGCCTCACAATCGCAATGCTTGTCAGAAAAATCACAATTTTTTATTTTTCCCAAATTGTTCAGTCCTAATTCCCGGTGTGGTCTGTAGTTCCTGTTTAGGGTTGTCAAAAGTATTGAAAAGCAGATACTAATCGATACTAAAACTAGTATCCAAACTAGATACTCATTTGACCAGGTGTCGATACTAAAAAAGACCCTTTGACGGGACAGAAATGAACCTTTCCTGAATATCTGATTTTGAGCTGTATCAGAACAAGTATAAGACACAGACTAGTCTACGCCCATGGACCACTATGGAACCTACCTGGACCACTGAGGGATTACACAGATATAAGGCCACATGGGAATAGAAAACAAAGTACTGCCATTTAATGTGGAAAATCCCAGTATATTGTCTAAAGAAAGAGTATGGGAATAGAAAACAAAGTACCACCATTTAATGCTGAAAATCACATTCTACTGTCTGAAAAAAGAGTGTTTTTATTATCATGGTGGTATCGGGAGTATTGAGTATGGAGCCTATTGGTTCATATGACGTGGAGTTTGACATGTCAGTATGGTAACCAGTCCCTGTACGTCCTGGACGTTGATGAGGGCAGTTCTCTCTTGGCATTCACCGCGTGCCTTAATTGACTCATGTGAAATCAAGGTCCGCTGTGAACACTCAGAGAGACCCCAAGAGCGCACAGCATGTCCACTGCATCTCAATACAAAAACAAATCTCTCTCTCTCTCTCTCTCATATATATATAAAAACTGTCATTACTTGAAAAATAAGTAACAGCTACATAACACATTTGGATCAGTTTCTGTTTTATCAGAACAAGTATCATTTGTGTATTGGAATCGGTATCGAGTTTATTCTTAGTATCAAACTCAAATTTGAAATCGTGACAACACTATTAGAAATAAATTTCCTTCAAAAACGTGTAACGTTGACAAAAAAGACAAAGACAATAAAGTGCCCATATAGAGCTTTATCCTTGACCTTGGGTGGAATAGGATCAGATTAGCATTATTAGCATTATGCTACATGCTACTGCAGGTGTGATGGGACAGCCTGTGAATTAAACAGAGGTATCATGCAAAATGTTTAGCTTTCTTTGTTTAGCAAAATGCAAAATGTTTAGCTTTCTTTGTTTAGCAAAATGCAAAATGTTTAGCTTTCTTTGTTTAGCTTTCTACCATGCTATAACATTCCCTCATCAAAAACATGTCTGAAGAGGTTTTAGATGTCATCCATGCATGTTTGAGTAATCTAGCGATCTCTCCTAGGCCCTATTCAAACCCTCCTTATGGTTAGCAGTACGAGCCTGTACAAGGCTCCGCCCACAAGCCTATGTCACTCATGCTCCCACACAACAGTTCTCCATAAATCTACAAAAACATGATATAAAACTCTACACAGCAACTTGACAACCTGATGTGATGTGCAGTATTCATTCATTCATTCATTAGTGGGATGCATAAGGAGGGAAGCCTCAAAGGGTCAAAGGCAAAAGTGAATAAAAGTCAATAAAAGGAAACATGGTGATCTAAATAGCAACAGCTACAGTTAAAACCCCATAGAAGTAAAATACCTTCTCTTTAATACCCCAAAGAAGTGAAATACCCCCTCTTTAAGTGTCTCTTTTCTAAATGGCCTGCGATGAACAATTGCTACACTGCTGCTCTGTGATGGTGATAGAGTTGGACAAGCACTAAGGTAAGAAGCTGAGGCATACAATAAACTGGTAAGCTCTGAGTAAAGTCTCTGCTCCCTGACAGAGTGTAGGAGTGTGTAATTGTGTAATAGGGAGGTGTTCTGGGCATGTCCCACCGGGAGGAGGCCCCGGGGAAGACCTAGGACACGCTGGAGGGACTATGTCTCTCATCTGACCTGGGAACGCCTTAAGGTCCCACCAGAGGAGCTGGAGGACGTGTTTTGGGTGAGGGAGGTCTGGGAGTCCCTGCTTAAAATGTTGCCCCCGTAACCCGGCCTCGAATAAGCAGAAGAAAATGGATGGATGGTAATAATGAGGGAGTATTTTACTTCTATGGGGTATTAACTGTAACACATAACATATTTAGATCACCATGTTTCTTTCTTTTATTGTTTTGAAAATGTTATATTCGCCCAAAACAACTACAAAGTACTGCACATCACATCAGCTCTGTCAAGTTGCTGTGTACAGTTTTAACCATAAGGAGGGTCACTAAATTACTCAAACATATATGGATGACATCTAAAACCTCAGGCTTGTTTTTGATGAGGGAACAACGTTATAACATGGTAGAAAGCTAAAAAAAAAAAAAAAAGTTGATTTCACATAATACCGCCTCTTTAAAGTAAATTCTGTGAAACCTTGGAGCAGTTTTAGTACCAGAGTCTATGTCTTATATTTTGGCCATGGCTACAACAACAAAAGGAATTGGCACATATGTAATGTGCAACCCTAACCCTAGTAATGTGGCCTGTGAGTGTAGCCTGCAATATCTCCCTAGGCTCAAAGGTGGGTGCTACTTACATTTACTCACTTACATTTACTGGAGTAACTTTTTTTTTATGTACTTTGCTAGCAGCATACTTTTACTCCTAGTTGAGTAATGTTTGTATTGAAGTAACAGTACTGTTACTCGAGTAAAAGTTGTGGTTCCTCTTCCCACTGTGAGTAAGTCTAAAGTGACTTGAGATTTATGTAACAATATGAAATGATTTGAACATTTGTGTTTCTTGCAGCTCTTTCAGATATGATTTAGTTTGGATCATTTTTGTGTCTCTTTTAAAATTCCACATTTTGTGACTTATTTTATGTTTTGTCACATTCACCAAAATTATAAATCAGATGTTACATCCCGACAGCTACTCTTTTAGTTACTCTTACTTGAGTAGTACTTTTCCCAAATACTTTTTTACTCTTATTGGAGTAATTTCTTGGACCACTACTTTGTACTTCAACTTGTGTAATATTATTTTGAAGTAAGGTTACTCTTACTTGCAAAAATCTTTTGGCTACTCTACCCACCTCTGACTAGGCTACATAAAAATCAATAGTCTATGGAATGCACATGCCTTGTCATTAAAAGCAGCCTATAGCCAAAACACAGTACAAAACAATATTGTGATCTATTACGAATTGACACGTCTAAGAATCTGTGGAACGAGCATGCACATATAGGCTACAGACGCGACCTAACCCTTTACCTAGGTAGGTTGCGTTGGAGTGTACGGGCCTGTGTGATCCAAGTCCACACCAGGCCTACAGCACTGCAGTCTCCAAAACAATGCAACACTCGGCACCGCGTCACGGACAAAAGGACGGTGGCACCGCGCAAATAACGAAGCGCGGACGATCTACCGTTACGTCCCAGACAAACGTGCGTAAAACCAGCGTCCTTCAGCACAGATATCAGTCCGAACACGTCCCACCGCCGACATCCGCAGTGCCCCAGCCAGAAGATGCTGCATGGCTCCTTCCTCCGCGATCCATCCTTCCTCAACCTCCTTTCTCAGCCTCCTCATTATGCCTCCTCGTCTCCTTCAGCGAGGACACATCGGAACACAATCACGCGTAGATCTTTACGCGTCCGCTCGGTTCGTCCTCGTCGTGGGTCGTGTTATTCGCGGTTCATTACTGTGGATGATGGAGGTACCGTAGGTTTGTGTTGATGCTCGCGGACGGGGCGAGCGGGCGGTGGGCTGTGTGACGTCACCATGCGGGCAGAAGCACGAGCGCTGCTGGTTTGTCCTTGACGCGAACAGCGGACAGCTCTGTGCATCCTGGTGAACCAACGGCGTTAGACTTTGGTTTGGCACACAGGGATGCACCTTAAAAACACAACCGCACCTTTTGGAGAGTCTGTTCTTTTTTGTTTTGTCCCAAAAGAACAATCCTGTAGGCTTTACGGGGCTGATCTATATCCTGTAGTTTTTCAAACTGTGGTGTGAGTGCCCCTGGTGGTAGACTGTGGGACTCGCTGTAGAAGTCAGGTCTAAGCTACACTATGAGTCTAAGCTACACTATGAGTCTATGCCACATTATGAGTCTAAACTACATTATGAGTCCTAAGCTACATTATGAGTCTAAGCTAC
>JACM01014016.1:0-11551 GCA_000787095.1 Periophthalmodon schlosseri
TTGATGCCGGACAGATCTAATACTGAAAGTCGTGCATTCACTGTAACGAACCTACTTTTCCACGTCCGAGTGACTTCTTGTTACTTTAACCCAATTTAATGTAAAACCCCATCCATCACTTTAATAACAAACCTGATCTTAATCTGCTCTGATTGTGCATAGTGGCAGAACTGCTCCAAAAATAATGAAGCGGCGTTCAAACAAGCGTACGCCCCGACCGGCTTTACGGGCAATCTGTGTGCTCTCCCAACTGAAGCCATGTGCTTCTCAAAGGCTGGATTAGCCGCGGTTTGATTAGATCCAGGTATGCAGCAGCGGGGGGGGTGAGGGTGGCCCCGGCAGAGTGGCATGTCATGGGTATAAATCCCAACAGCGGGTGGCATTCAGCGCGGCACAGAGGATTAAAAGAGATTTAAACACAATCTGAGCTGCCTTAAGCTAACTAATGACTCTGACAAGCTTATGGCCATTCACACCGACTTTACAGGTACAGTGCATGTGGGGCTGCTTTTCCATCTGAGCCAACTAACGTAAAAGCCGGGGTACCTGATTTTCAAACTGAAAACATGAGTAAAAACTTATTCCTCACTGTCACAAACCCCGTCACGGCGAGGGTGCGTTGCGCGTGTACTCACTGACTTTGGTGGCCCTCACGGTCAGGTTGTGCTGGGCGGTGCTCTCTCGGTCCAAGAGCTCGTTGGTGGAGATGGTTCCTTCCACGGTGTCGATGTCGAAGCAGCTGTCGGACTCCGTCTTCCACTCCAGAGAGTACCTGCAACCCCGTCGCGCAAGTGCAGTTAAGTAATCGCGCTTTAACCGAGACTGAGGTCCGGTCATTTCTAAACATTAATGATCAGCTTGGCTCTTTTTAAAGCCCATTTACCCATTTTTTTTTGTATTTGAACAAAATTTGTCTCGCCCCGGTACCGATAAATATCGTATAAGCCTCTCTTAAAAACAAAATAGTAATCAAGAAGAGTGTGGTTAGCATGAGTTTATAAGCGTCTTTCGCAACTCTGAGATCAGCGTGAAGTTTTGCTCTGGCAGTAAAGTTAACAACAACTAGCATGCTAACACACACTTACTGATTCTTGGACAATAATACACTCAGTAATTAGATACAGACAACACGCAGCTGACTTATTTTGACCTCCAGCGCTGCTTATATAATGTATCTGTACTGTTGCGTGCGTTCGGACACACTTTTTCATTTATGTTTTCGTTTTATTTCCGTGATTATTTACACCGTAGATTCTCACTGAAGACGTCAAAACTATGAATGACACATATAGAATGTAGCGAACTAACGATAAACTCAAAATAACTCCAAACTTATTTTAGATTTTTAAAAATTTTTACCCTTTGCTCTGATCACTGCATTTGCATTTTGCATCTCTTGGCATTTCTTGACCCTGACATGGCACCACTGTGAAGTGAAAACCATTTCATGTGAATTCATCAAGAAGCTCATAGGGAGAAGGCCAAGAGTTTGCAGTGCTGTCGACCAAGAGAAGGATGGATACTTTGAGGATTGGAGTTAAAAATATAAAAAATACTTAGTTGAGTTATTTCCCTTTTTTCTTTGCTACATAATCCCATTCATCTTACATCAAATATTTGATGTTTTCTGTATATAAAATGTAGAAAGTTGTAAATCTAGATGTGTCCAAACCTTTGACTCGTAGTGTAATTGAATCGCTACTGCCCATAAGGTATAATGTTCCTTTGTTTTCAGACACTCTCCTGTTTGTCATATTAATACTGATTTGTGACCAGTCCAAATGAGAACCTACTTTGCATGTAGTCATTCAATATGTAATACCAGGGTTGACAGGTTTTCATGTTTTTTTTCTAATTCTGACTTGATTTGATGGGACAGAAACTGTGGTCAGTATTTGTCATAGTTTTACATCAGTTGTCAGTTTGTGATGGAAAGTTGAAAACGACAGGAAATAGCGCTGCATTCTCAAGTGGAATCTGTCATCAGTGCACGCAATTCTCTGCTCTAGGAACTTACAAAGACTTAACATGAACACATTCTTCTGACAACGGACATGAATTTAACCTGTGGTCTGTGTTTATATTAGTCAAAAATAGCTATTGTGTACATTTGACGAGTTTTGCTCCTTGTTTACAGTATAGCCGCTTGGTAACAGGAATTCCGAGCAAATATCTGGTTCTAAGCGCCACGTGTGGAACAGTCACAGAAGTTGGTACTGGTTCGCTGAGGCTAGCGCTACATGCTAGCACTATGTTTCCGCATTTGTAAAAGTTAGTAAGTGCTGCGCTTGTGTTTACTGTTGGTTACATGTTTGACAAAGATCGATCCCAGGCGCAGCGAGGGGAGGGCTCACTCTGCGACCAAGGTTCCAAAATATCAGACAAGCTTCACGTCAGTCGCAGCTCACCTTTGGTCGTACGGTTGATCTTTGGTCACACTGTGAGACCTACGACCCGTGATTTTCAGGCGATACTTAAGATTTTCACCCGACTTTAGGCAAGACACTTCACCCACCTTTTCTAGTATGAGTGGTGTGGGTGTTGGTGGAGGTCAGAGGGGCTGACGGTGCAGATTGGCAGCCTCACTTCTGTCAGTCTACCCCAGGGCAGCTGTGCTAAAGGAATAGTTTACCAACACCGAGAATGGAATGAATGAATAATGACTAAACCTGTCACGATAATTACTATATCGACTTATTGTTCAGTATATGCTAGATGAACAATATTTTTTTAGGCTCAATATTTATCGAGTGCACCTTTTCTTTGCGCTAGTGGGGAAAATTTTATAATTTTATGCTCACACTAACCCATACTGGCCCACTCGTCGAACCGTGCCCAAACATGTTTAGCCCCAGACACGGTTTGTTTGAATGTGTGAACTTATTTTCTCCACTAAAACGTTAGCACTGCTGCACGACATGTAAACAAACAGCGCCGTGTGATGAGGTCACCAGGCCGTGGCTCGGTTCGGTTTATCATGATATTGTCAGATTCAATATATTGCACTTCAATTTTATTTATTTTTTTTTGTGACAGGCCTAGCTTTGACCCCGTAAAGCACATTACAAGTGCAAGGCATTACCATTATTATTTAAAGGTCCTATATTATGTTACCTGTTACCTCCTCAAAAACATACCTGGAGTTGTGTTTGAATAATCCTTTATTATTTGTCTGTCTACATCTCCAAAGCTCAATATGCTCTGTTCCATCTAGTGATGTCATGAAGTGGTAGTTTTCAAGTTGATAGCCACCTTTTAGTTCAGTAGAGATTGGTAATTCCAGGGCCGATAATCATCCAAATGATTCCAGTGAAAACAAAACACAACTCCTGGTATGTTTTGGACGAGGAAACGTTATAACAGATCAGAAAATAGCGTAATACGAGCCCTGTAACCATGTTTTCTGGATGGGTCCCGACACCCTCTCACCTGACGGCGCTGCTGCTGGCGTCCAGGTCGTACGCGGTGACGGATCCGATGACCGTGCCGGGGGGCGTGTCCTCAAACGTGTCCATGTAGTAGTGCGGTTTGGTGAAGACCGGCGGGTCGTCCACGTCCAGCACCGTCACCTTCACCGTGGCCGAGTCCTGGAACGGGCCCACGTGCAGGAAGCGGGGGTCCAAGTGAGCGTTGGTCGCTTCCACTTTGAACATGTACGACTTCTTGGACTCATAGTCAAGAGTCTGAGAAAACAAGCACATAAAGAGGGTTGTATTAATTCATTGTGTTGTATATTATGCACAACTGACTCTTGTGAGTTTTAAGCCAAGTTAGAATGTTGTTACCTCCTCAAAAACATACCTGGAGTTGTGTTTTGTTCCATTCACACATGTTTGAGAAACCCTGCATTATTAGTCCATGTACATCTCCAAAGCTCAAAATGCTCTGTTCCACCTTGTGATGTCATGAAGCGGTAGTTTTCAAGTTAGCAGCTACTGTTTACCTTTAGCTCAGTAGAAACTGGCAGCTCCAGGGCTGAAATTATCCAAAAGATTCACAGTGGAGCACTTCCTGTATCACCACATAACATCACAAGGTGGAACTCAGCCCAAATATGCAGGACGTCAGCGGACTTGTTTTTTTTATGAAGTCATTAAAGATGAATACTGTGATTTAAAATTATAACATAATGATCCTCGGGTGTCATAAATTTTAACTGTAAAGCAGACACGAGCACAATATGTCTTCTTTAAACCCATGTCTTTGGTTTTCCTCTCATTTTATTCTTTCATTCTTTCATAACCCACACCTCTCCACACTCTTCAACATAATTAAGTCCTCCTGTACAGTTCACGTCCCTCCACGCATCACCCCGTCTTTGTTCCCTGGCAACCACGTCAGCATTTGGATACGGAACCCGCCGGCACGGGGACTTCAAAGGTTAGCGGATTTGCTTATATTGACGCGTGATCCTGCCGCTAACGCCACTAGAACTGATTGATTGCGTCGGAAAGGAGGCGGGATTCCGGTTGCTTCCACGTTTCGGGTGCAGAGGAGGCGGACAGGAGAGGGACGCTTTGATATGGAAATGCGCGGGCTAGCTGTAGCGTACGCGTTGGCATTTCCATATCAAACTACGTTCCCGGAGTGGGAGCGTGAGCGAGGAGGCGTGGACAATGACAGGGCTCGCTCTGGTACCGTTAAAGACTTTTGAGAGAAGTACGACAGGTGATGTGATTGTAATGACAGTGCCGTGACCAAATATTGAACAAGTGCAAACAAAATCATGGGAAGAATAGCTAACTCTGGTGTAGTTTAGGGACTGCAGTGTTAAAGGTCCTATATTACAGAAAACTGATTCTTGTGAACTTTTAGCCAAGTTCTAATCACGTTGCCTCCTCCAAAACATACCTGGAGTTGTGTTTTGTTTCATTCACACATGTTTTAGTAATGAAATTATCCAAATGATTCGAGTGAAGGTGTAAGTGAGGTTTAAAAACACATCACAAGGTGGAACACAGGGTTTTCCGTTTGTGAGAAGAACTCACCCTAAATGTGCAGGGTTTGTGTGTTAAACATGTGTGAATGAAACAAAACACAATTCCAAGTATGTTTTTGACGAGGAAACAACATTATAACAACATATATCAGAAAATAGCGTAATGGGCCCTTTAGTTGGTATGTTGCACATGTACCACATCAAAACTGGGAGTTCACTGGGACTCAATCTGGATCTAAACCTGGACCAGAACAGGACCAAACTAAGCCTACATCAAGACTAAACTGGGCTCAAACTAGGACTCAAACCAAGACTAGTGTGAACTGTGAGTTATTCACTGTTACGAATTTATAAGCTCTTTTCACAACTCTCGGAGCGGAGTTTTGTCGCCACTGTAATGCTAACAACTAGCATGCTAACAGCGCACAAACCTAGCTTCCACATTATCGGACAATAAACTGCTTTATAATTAGATACAGACAGTACACAGTGGTCTCATTTTGACCATAAAAGCTGCTTTTACAATATATCTGTACTGGGTAGGACACATTTTACCTTGTTACATGAAATTGGGTACCACCTTTTTACTAACATTGCCTTTCGTGTAAATATGCAGTCTGGTTTGGGGATAGCGAATAAAAAATAAATATATGAGTTTTAAATCCAAACTGTTTCATATGGGGCTCGGATCATCTTGAAGTTTTTTGGAGACTTCAGGAGCAGAAACAGAATTGGCACAATCATGAAACCGCAAAGACCACAATTATTTACATCAAGTATTTCCTCCTTTTCAACTTCCTGTCTTGTTCGTCGCTATCGGCCAATCGCAGCGCGCTTCGTCTCCCAACCAGTCAACTCTTCGGTCGTACGTATACACAAAGCACAGCAGCAGAACCCTCAGCCTCCTCAGCCTCTCCACCCATTCACTACAACGACTCTTTTCAAATCATTCCTGGTTGAACTATTATTACCAAACATGGCAAACAACTGCGAAAGGCTATGATGTTTTCTTTTTTATACTAAGGAACAGACTTGATACTCATTACCGATTCCGATACCACGATGATAATTTACTCTTTATTTAGACAATAGAATATTCATTTCTGTCCTGTGATTGTGACTTTTTTTAATATCGATACCTGCTCGAATGTATCTAGTTTAAATACTAGTTTTAGTATCAATTAGTATCTGATTTTCGATACTTTTGACAACCTTAGATGACATTACGTAGGTCCGCGTAGGTGCAGACGAGAAGGAGCCCACGCAGCGACCACTCTCTCTCATGATGTGAAATCCTTCGCTGTTCGTTCCCACAGCTGTGTCAATGAGTCCTATTGACGCCACAAAGGCCCCGATGATGCCGTGGGCCGGGTCAGTACCTGTGCCAGAGAACGAGGGGGCGGACGGCTTATACGGCTTTGAAAGTATTGAGTATTTTAATTGGAAACAGCAGTAACATGTGGTCGTATATACTGCTGTAAAAACTCATAGACCCAATTTTTTCCGTTTGTTTGAGCAAAACGTGCCTCGCCCCAGTGCAGACAAGTAGATCCTGAGGTCAACATAAGTCCGTATCTGCGTCTAATTATAAAGTTTTATCGGCTAATAATCAGGAAGTGTGCGTAAGCATGCTAGTCGTTAAGCAAGGAATTACTTTGGACCGCTGCAAACTGTTTAAAATGACTTTGTTCCGTTTTTCAAGTTTGAAAGACAGTACAAATCGGACACAGCGCCTTTAACTAATTATTTCAAAAGATCGCAACCTGAGACGTCATTAGCCGTCTCATCTGTCATATAATGAGCGCACGTCGTCAAATGGACAGCCCTAAGTGAGGCGCTCATTCTGCTTTCTCACTGGATAATTGGCTTGAGAACCAAAGCACAAGATAAAAAATAAAGATAATAATTCCATCAATATTTAAATTTGAACAACTTCAGATCTGAGGACGCAGTTAAAGTTGCACCACGTAACCGTCTAAAAATATATGAAAAAGGTGTTATCGCAGTGACTCGTCGGTGTAATCTCTCATTCGTACAGGAGTGGTCCATGGGAGAAAGTTTCAAACCAGTATTTTTAAATTGAAAATGACTTCTGGATGGCAGCCAAAATGACAAAAATTTATAAATGAAACAAACCAAAGAAAAAACATCAAGTCCTCCTCTTCCCAACTTTCAGTCTCATCTTATTCCTCACTGCTTCACTTTAAATCACTTTCCATCCATCTTCTGCTCCAGAACTAGCTCTGTCTGCCGGACCTGCCTGACTCCACCTGAAGGAGGATCATTGACTTCCTGATGGACCAGAGTCGGCACGTGCGGCTGGGGAACAATGTCTTGGACACTGGGACTATCGGCACAGGACCTCCACAGGGCTGTGTGCTTCCTTCCTGCGGGGGCAGCAGGAACTTCCCTCTCCACACACACTCCCTCCAGCTCCTTCAGGGGGATCCCGAGGTGTTCGCCGAGAGACATAGTCCCTCCAGTGTGTCCTGGGTCTCCCCCGGAGCCTCCTCCAGGTGGGACATGCCCGGAACACCTCCCCAATGCTCAACTCTCAAGCCTATGTCACCCATGCTTCCACACGCGGGAAGCACGATAACGCTCTGAAGGGGGAGTGTCCTGGCGTGGAGAGCAAAGGGAGGGGAGACTCGTCAAGAAACAAAAGTGAGACTTATAAAACATGTCAATACATTGTTTTCAGCGAAAATATCATTTTCAAAACAATAAAAGGTAACATAGTGATCTAAATATGCAATGTGTTAGCGGTTAATACCTCATAGAAGTAAAATCCCCGCTCTTTGAACAGAATGTGTGCAGACATTGGATTGTGGGGTTGAGTGAAGGCTTCAGAGCAGCACAGGAATTGATCTCATGTAAAAAGCAGAGTTCAGACCTTTTTTCAGATCAATGCTTTTCTCAGAGCGTTCCTGGGGCTAACATAGAGACTGTGGGTTAAACCAGGGCACAGGAGGAATCTGATTAGCAACAAGAAGAGAGAGACGAGGGAGGGAGAGCAGATATAGTGCATAGCCACAGACGTTTTTCATTTTAGAGGCGGTATAACACTTCTATGGGGCGCTGTAACTGCTTACACATTACATATTCAGATCACCACGTGACCTTCTATGGTTTTGAAAATGCTATATTAGCCGAAAACAATGCATTAAAATATGTTATTGGTTTCAGTTTCACATCGCATCAGGTTTGTGAAGTTGAACTGAACAGTCGAATAGGGCCCTGGAGAGATCGCTAAATTACTCAAACATGCATGAATAACATCTAAAACCTCTTTAGGCATGTTTTTGATGAGGGAACAATGTTAGAACATGGTAGAGAGCTCAAAAAAGTCGATTTTGCATAATATCCCCGCTTTAACATAAAAATGACCAATGTGTGTGATCAGATGTGAAATGAACAAGATGACAGAAAGGTGCACTGTGTAACTTTTCTGTTGGAGAGTCAGCCTGCCACCTGCTTGTCTCTATGGCGATGTTATTGCTTTGATTAGAATATTCCACAGTATGGCAATAAACTTATCTTCACGTAGACAAGCAATAAAAACACATGTAATCGAATATATGCAGGACAGATGAGTTTAATGCCATTCTGCGGGACATTCAGTACTAACATCTCCATGGAGACGTTGTGGCACCAGACGCTCAATGTTTGTGCAAAAGAATCCACTGAGCCAAAATTGAATGTTAAAATGGCATCGTTAGCCTACATTAGCATACATTAGCAATTAGCGTTTTCTCCGACACTTGGCGCTTTTCTCTGATTGGTTATTTTGCATTATTTACTTTTTGTAACATTATAAAATTGGGGATAATCAGAAAAATCAAGCATCTTTAATTGGAGAATAGATACATGATTGTGCACACTCTGCAAACATGAGGAATACAGCAGAAAAAAGAAAATAAAAATCATTCAATTTATTCATAAAAATTTTATGAATTTTACTGAAAAGTGTAGAAAAAAATGACCTATTGTTACTATTGTTGTTATTTTAAAGCTACCATCTGTAATTTGTTTGGCTGACCCACCCCTGTTGTATACTCACATATGACCACTAGGTGCTATCTACGTTACTACAGTCTGACAGTGAGCTTTGGCCCGACAGAAGAAGACCAGAGAGCAAAGGTGAGCCTGAACAAAGGTCAGGTGAGGGGAGGTGTTAGGGGCCAGGTGAGAGGAAAGGGGGTGGGGGTGGAGGTGGGGACAGGTGTCACGCCTGCCATCTACTGGTGAAAAAAATTGGATAAACTTACGGATGGTAGCTTTAAGCCACAAATATAGAATAATGAAAAAATAATCAAATAGTGGCACATTTTGCTTTTTGTCTACTCAAAGCTGCCATAGTTTCCACTTTGTTCCAGACATGTATGATTTGAAATAATATAACAGAAATAAATAAAACATATTCCTTAGATTCTCAATCCTCAAATAAACTCTATATTTGCCAGAAAATGTGCAAATCTACAAACAAATTCACAAACTGCGAAGCCAAAATTACAAAAAGCCTCTTAGACACACCCTTATATTTTTTTCTCTAAACTTCATATTACATATTCTTTTTTATGTTGCAAAAACTGTCTTTTTTAGTATAACTGAGTCAGATTTTTGTTTGAGTCAAAAATCCCACATGTTTCAGCACCTTGGACAGCGCTCCTGCACAACTTCCACACCTCACTTGTTTTATCAGCAGAAAAAAAAAAAAAAAAAAAGTCTCCTGCCATTTTCTGAAGAATTTGTAAGATTTGTCAGTGATCTCTGCACGTGCCAAGATCCAAAACTCAATGCCAAATATTGACTGAAAATTGTACTGCTGTAACCCTGAATATGAAAACAACATAAATCGATACAGACATGTGAAATATTACATTTTCATGAAACCAAATCTTTTCTGCTCGTCTGATCTCTGCGCGGCCTTGTCAGTATTGACCAAACCTCGTCTAAGCCTGAAGATGCTAGTTCTTGCCGCTAGCCTGGTTTAGCATTGACTTAAACAGATGACTTTGTATCAAGATTAACCGGATAAAAAAGATTAAATCTATTAGTTGCATAATTCTGAAAGTTGTGGAAGAAGTTCTCCATTATATTACTCAAGTAAAAAATACAGATACCGGAGCAAAAAAATACTCAACGAAGTAAGTAAGTAAACGAGTAAAAAGTAAAAGTATTTTGCCCATATTTTGAGGTCAAATAAAGTGTCAATTGTAGTGATTTTGATAAAGATGTGTGCTGAATTTTGTTAAACCGAAACTATTGAATCAGTCATTTTTCTAGCTGTTTTTATTTGTATATTTTTGTTTGCTCAGATTATGAAGTTGATAAAAAATAAACCCTCAGCCTTTTCAGCAGGTCTCAAATTATCCTAAAAAATACTTTTACTTTTCTGTCCAGTTCAAAATGTAGAGGAGTAGAAAGTACAGATACCTGCTCTCAAACGTAGTGAAGTAAAACTAAAAAGTATCTACTTAAAAATGTACTCATGTGAAGTTCAGATACCTAAAATGCAGTACAGTACTTTGCTACTTTTACTTTGTTACATTCCACCGCTGAATTCTGAACAAAATAACGTCCACAAAGTAAGTAATTCATTCATAAGTATTTGAAGAATTCATAAAGGTGCACTGGTCGAGAGTCTGCCACATGCTTGTTTCCATGGTGATGTTATCCATGCCTGAAATGTTCCGCAGTACGGTATTTAACGCATCTATCTGCATTTATTAACTTTCAGGTCTGTTTGTCTCCATGGAGATACATGACACTCGACATTTGAGCAAAAGAATCCACTGAGCCAAAACTGAAAGAGTAAATATTAAATGTCATTGTTAGTCCAATTTCAGATGTTTTACTGAAAATAAATAAATGAATAAAACAGACAGGACACAGAAACCGCTTCTTCTGAGTAATTATTTTAAACATTTTGGCTACACTTAAGGATTATACTCACATATGTAGCCATTTTTAATCAACTATAGATATTGTATATGTATGTACTTAAAAAAAAACAAACTACAGAACCAACACAAACAATACATCTTTTAAATGAACTGAATGCACAACCAACTTTTTCTGGGCTGATAAAAGGTTTAAACGGGGCACTATAGCCTTGTTTCAGTTGTTTTACTTTGGAGTGAAACTGTACAGTCCACAGTGTCTCCTGTGTCTTAAGTGAACCACACCAGCCTGTTTAGAGGGGCCTGTTTAGAGGGGCCTGTTTAGAGGGGCCCGTTAGAGAGGGCTGAAGAGGACCCTGGAGGGTACTAGCTCCCAGTGGGGTCTGGGCCGCTATGGCTTAGATTGCTTTAGCTTAAGGAGGAGCTAAGTAGGGCGAGATGAGTGCGAAAGAACGCAGAGTCAGGCGAAAAGCAGATGAAAACATAAAATAATAATCTCTCACCAAACGCTGACTTGATCTTGTGATAAACCGCCGTATGTCCAGCGACGGCAACTTAGACGTCGAGCCGACATGCTTTGCAAAACAAAGCTAGTAGCAGCTGTGTCCTGTTTATTGTTGCACTCGTTCCAAGATTTAAATTTAAAAAAATAATGAATAAATAATAAAAAAAAAACATTGACAATAATAATAATAATAATGGTGATAAT
>KN478958.1:0-19002 GCA_000787095.1 Periophthalmodon schlosseri
AGTTGGGGGGTGGAGTATGATACAGCTCCGGCTCCTACACCTCCACACGTCTGCAGCTCTGTGCCCTCTGGACCCTCCTCTGCTGCCTGGTTCTGCACGGACGCACATGTCAGGCCCAGTCCACATCTGGATCCTCTGCTCTCTCTCCTCTCTCCCACTCCTCCGCCCTCTCTTCTCTCCTCTTCACTCCTCTGTCCTCTCTCTCCTCTTCTCTCCCCTTTCTCCTCCCCCCTCTCTCCCCTTCTCTCCCCTTTCTCCTTTCTCCTCTTCTCTCCTCTCCTCTCTCTTCTCCTCCCCCCTCTCCTCTCCTCCGCCTCTCTCCTCTCCTTTCCCTCTTTCCTCTTCTCCCCCCTCTCCTTCTCTCTTCTCTCCTCTCCTCCTCCTCTTTCCTCTCCTCCCCCCTCCCTCTTCTTCTCTCCTCGCCCCTCTCTCCTCACCTCTCCTCCGCCTCTCTCCTCTTGTCGCCCCTCTCTCCTCTCCCCCTCTTTCCTCTCCTCCCCCCTCCCTCTTCTTCTCTCCTCTTCTCCCCCCTCTCTCCTCACCTCTCTCCTCTCCCCTCTCCTCGCCTCTCTCCTCTCCTCCGCCTTTCTCCTCTTCTCGTCCCTCTCTCTTCTCCCCCTCTTTCCTCTCCTCCCCCCTCCCTCCTCTTCTCTCCTCTCCTCCCCCCTCTCTTCTTCCCTCTCTCCTCCCCTCTGCCTCTCTCCTCTTCTTGCCCCTCTCTCCTACTCCCCCTCTCCTCCCTGCTCTTGTTTCATTCTCCTCTGACCCTCGTGGGCCTCCACATGTTCGCAGCCTCGCACCAGAAAACCACGCAAGCGGAGACTGTGGTGTTTTTGCTCGCGGCCGGTCACGCCGTCGGATCAGAATCAGTCGTCGAGAGAAAAGAGCTGTGTGAGTTACACTGCAAAAACACACACTTCACATCACACAATATTAACCCCGACTTTAGTCAACTGACCAGTTTATTTCATTTGTAGAAGTGTTTTTTTATTTATACAGATATTTTGGTCGGTTTCAAAACATTTTCAATTTTTTACAGCTCCTACAAATCCTAGTCTTTTTTTTTTTTTTTTTAATACAGTTTTTATGATATTTTCTCTCAGGAGATTAGAGGAAAAAATACATTTACAGATATTAATGTGAAACTAGTAAAGTGTAGTTTACTCACATAAATGTAATACAATATTTTATCATCATATAAAGTTTTCATATAAAAAAATATGCGTAAGAATTGGTAACATTCACATATTTGTGACATACTGATCTGAAAACAGAATCATGGTTGTCATTTAGTTGACAGATTAAGTACAAAAACGTTACATAAGGGGATTTGAATAAACTAGAACAGGGGTCTCAAACCTCATGAGGTTAAGAACATAATAGGCTACTTCATAAAAGTAATATTAAGGATTTATAACAGGCTTTTAACCAGTATTTCTAAATCCTGAAGTGGCTCTGTGTGGCTTTCAGTTTTCCTTATTTTCAACCAGAGCATCAGGGTAAATCATTACTTACACAAAGACACTTAGACAAACCATTGACCTCTGAGTAGATATGAAGAACATGTGATGTACAGTGTGATGGTGGACTACTTCATTCTCCAGCCACTGTAGTCTCCTTTAGCTCACGAGGCTGCTCCTCTCCTTTAGCTCACGAGGCTGCTCCTCTCCTTAAGCTCACGAGGCGGCTCCTCTCCTTTAGCTCACGAGGCTGCTCTTCTCCTTTAGCTCACGAGGCGGCTCTTCTCCTTTAGCTCACGAGGCTGCTCTTCTCCTTAAGCTCACGAGGCTGCTCCTCTCCTTTAGCTCACGAGGCTGCTCTTCTCCTTAAGCTCACGAGGCTGCTCCTCTCCTTAAGCTCACGAGGCTGCTCCTCTCCTTAAGCTCACGAGGCTGCTCCTCTCCTTAAGCTCACGAGGCTGCTCCTCTCCTTAAGCTCACGAGGCTGCTCCTCTCCTTAAGCTCACGAGGCTGCTCCTCTCCTTAAGCTCACGAGGCTGCTCCTCTCCTTAAGCTCACGAGGCTGCTCCTCTCCTTAAGCTCACGAGGCTGCTCCTCTCCTTAAGCTCACGAGGCTGCTCCTCTCCTTAAGCTCACGAGGCTGCTCCTCTCCTTAAGCTCACGAGGCTGCTCCTCTCCTTAAGCTCACGAGGCTGCTCCTCTCCTTAAGCTCACGAGGCTGCTCCTCTCCTTAAGCTCACGAGGCTGCTCCTCTCCTTAAGCTCACGAGGCTGCTCCTCTCCTTAAGCTCACGAGGCTGCTCCTCTCCTTAAGCTCACGAGGCTGCTCCTCTCAAGCTCACGAGGCTGCTCTGGATTTGACAGTCACCCCACCTGTTTCTGAAGCTTCTGTTCTCACAATCCACATGTTTTCTGTACATTTCTTGTTGGAGTAAGTTTTAAAGTCTCTGTAGAAGAGCTGTCTACTGCTGAACTGGCGCTATAGGCAGCAATGCGTCATGGGAACTATAGTTCAAATTTTGTTATGCATTTTATCAGCGGGCCACTATTAATAGAATTTAGAAATCGTACCATCGGGTGGTAGAAATAATCCCGGGGGCCGCAGGTTTGAGACCCCTGATCTAGAACAATCTAATGTTTAAATGTAATAATAGTATTTGTATTTGTAGACTAGTCAAAATGTACCTGATTCAAGCTAAAAAAAATAAAAATGAGAAGAGCAAAACAGTCAGAAGTATTCAAAAACAAGAATTACCCCCTGAACCAACCAATCGTATCGTATAGTTGTGCGGAGTGCATGTGGTAGTGTGGGTTCGCTGAGGCCTCACTGGGACATGTGTCAGTCAGTGTGGATCTGGGATAGACACAGGGCTCAGGGATAAAGGGATCCGACGCTTCTGACAGCGCTTGGATTTTTGGGATTGAGGTTAGTCCCAAGGCACAGGAGAGGGAGGATTTTTGATTTTACCGATCTTGAGTTTTGAGAGATAATGCCAAGAATGGAAAGAAATCTCCAGTAGACACAAAACACAATGAACCTGTCAGTTTGGTGTTTGTGTATAAGGCATCGTATGTGAGTGATGTGTAGATATATGATATAACACAGATACATGCAAGAACTGATCCCACTGATTTATGTGAAGAGGTAGAAAGGTGAACTTGGACATTTGGAGACAGCAGAAGTGAATGTTTTTTGCATTCACACAGAATAATAGGCTGATAATATGTAGCACAACATGTGCTGATTGAAAATATTAAGTAAGTTATTTAAAATCTAACTTTTTTTGTAAACAATGCTTGTCCAGAACAACACTAAAATTAAGAAATGTAATTTGTCTGTCACCCGATTGTCTCAATGCTTGGAATGTTCCACAGTATGGCATTAAATTGATGTGTCCAGCATTTATTTCACTGCAGGTTTTTTGCTTTGTTCTGCTCAAGAATCTCAGGGAAAAACCTGCATTTTTAGTGTGAGTGAGGTCGTTTCTCTCCTCCTCTCCCTCCCAAGTTCAGATGGGTGTGATTGACAGATGGCTTAGCCAATCAGGGAGATGTATGGTCCGTCCGTATTAAAACAAATGGAGCTCAACAGTGACCGCCCACACCCCGGTCCCGGAATTAGATTTCTCATTGATTTTCCCATAGAGTTTCCAAAAAAAAAAAAAAAAAAATCCTATTACAAGTTTGAAGGTCAGGGCTAATCAGATCTGTAACTAATGACCACAGTGTTATTTGAAATCTGTTTCTGAAATGTTATAAACTGCTAAGTTATTAAAACATTTTATCGAATCTTGTGCTTTAAATGTGCTTTTTGGACTTAAAACAACTACGTTATGTAAATTAGTTAGCACGTAGTTAGCCTCCATGGTGTCTTTGGAATATTTACTTATGGAACTGGGGTAGGCGGGTCACTGTTGAGGTCAGTATGGCTGCTCAGTTGTCCATAGGTCTGATCCAAAGTAAAAGAACAACATTACATCTGACAACAGCGAAGACGTTTCGCTGCTCACCCAAGCCTCCTAAAACTACTACTACTAGTACTACTGCTTACAAGGAAAATATCACAAGGAACTGCAAAACATCACATATTTCTGCAGAATCAATGAGCAAAACTGTTAATCTGAGGTGAGAGAAATTTCATTTTGTCCAAAATAATGATTGACCGATGAACTCCCTCGTTTCACATGCATCACTGAAATAAACAAATCTGATTGGATGAACATGTTCGGTTGTGACTTGAGATGCGATGGAGGGAGTGGCAGACTGATATTCTTCTGACTTATTGTTTAACATGTGAAAGCTGGAAAAATAGATTTTAGGTGTGTACATTTTCAAATTTTGTAAAATTTGTGAGATTTGGGGTATTTTTACAATAACATTTGAGCTATATAGTTTACAGTGGTTAAAATGGTTAGTTTACAATGGTTAACCCCCCCTTCCCATCCTTAATATTTAAATTTTATGGGAAAAATGAAGGCGAACATGGTCCATTTAGCTCCTAGAACCAAGCTAAACTAGGTAGCAGTAACGAAACAAAACATACACAGCTTCTTTGAACCTTTGCAAAGAAAATCCCGTGATATAACTGTTCAGAGGTGCAAATAAACAACTCCGTCAATGCCTTTTCGCCCCAGCAGGTCTCCCAACTGTATGGAAAACCAATAGGGCTGAGTCTATAACGTCATGGTGCAAACCTGGCTCCCGTTTGCAGCTCTGTTGTTCCACTCCAGGCTGAGACTTTTCCATCTAAAACTGTAAACACACGACATCGTACACAGTCAATAAGCTATTCACAAGTTCTGTCTGAAGAGGAGCTGAGGTGGAGACCAGTGTGCGCAGATGGATGGAGCAGAAGCTTTCATTATGACGCCTCTACGGGGCTTCCAAAGACGTCCAAAGTCATAAATGTTCCGTATCCGTGTTTTTCTTCTGTTTATTTTTATATATAGCGCTTTTCCATCGTCAAGTCACTCGAAGTGCTTTACATCAAGGAATCACTCACCCATTCATACACCAGTGTACGCAGACACTGGGGGCGAGGTGGTTTAAGCGTCTTGCCCAAGGACACAACGACAGCGTTCATCTGTGGGAGCTGGAATCGCGCCGCCAACCTTCGGATCAGTGGACAACACTCTACAAACTGAGCTACCGTCGCCCACTCATTAGCAAAAGTTCTCATTTTCACTTCTATCTTTACAAGTAAAGTTTTTTTTGTATATCTTGGTATTGACTAGTAATTAGGGTTTTAAGTGTACGCAGAAACTGGGGGCGAGGTGGTTTAAGCGTCTTGCCCAAGGACACAACGACAGCGTTCATCTGTGGGAGCTGGAATCGCGCCGCCAACCTTCGGGTCAGCGGATCTCACTGCTCAACCAATGATGTTTTTTTTGTTGTTTTTTTTTAATGTCGAGAGCGGGATTCGAACCGGCAACCTTCGGCTCACTCTACCGACTGAGCTACTGTCGCCCTGTTCTGTATAGTTTGTGCAGTACTTTTCCGTGCACTTCTTCAAACTCAGATCAGTATGTGACAGGAGCAAAGCGGCTGCATTTTAGCCCACAGCGGAGCTTCTGAGGGGGGCACAAACAAACGGAGAGCCCCCTGGAGGGATGGAGGTAGATGGAAAGATGAAAACAGAGGAGCTGTGGTCTGCTAGTGCCTGCGTAGTCCTCTGTGGGGTCTTTCCACCGACCCAAAAATGTACCCCCCGCCCTCTCTCCTCCTCCGTCTCCCGCTTTCTCCCTCTCTCTTTTCTTTGACCTCATGCCGTTACCTGCGCCGCCGATTCCTGCGCTAGCTCTTCCCCGTGGCTAACCCCTCTGGCTCTCTCACGCCCCCCCGGGGAGTTCTGCCTTGCTTCACCAAACTGTATCTCCACGGCGCCATCTTGTGCGACTAAAGCAGTGAAGGCGTTTCAGAAGCGGTGCAGGTGTGTGAGATACCGAACTGTCATGTTGAGTTTGGTAAAGTTGCAAAGAAAAACCCAAGAGATTTAGTGCCAAACTAAAACAGCGGATCAGGCAAAAAAAAAAAAAAAAGCGTTGGGTTTTAGAAGTCTGTGGAAAAACAAGGCGGGGTTGATGTATTGGTGTTACCCCGGGCTCAGACTGCACCCGGCACAGCGCCAGAGAGGACGCCAAAGGAATTTCAAATAATTCAAAGTAATGATGTAACGAACAAGGAGACCACATGCTGTTCAGACTGTTGTGACACTACAGAGTTATTTTAAATGTCTATGTTTGTGTATTTAAAAACACAGTGTAGCACTTCCTGTATTACCACATGACATCACAAGGTGGAGCAGATTGTTTTCAATTTGAGAGAAGAACTCGGCCTAAATATGCAGGGTTTGTGTCAATGAAACAAAACGCAACTCCAGGTTTGTTTGTGACGAGGAAACAACATTATAACAGATCAGAATAGAGTAATACGGGCCCTTTAAAGATGCACTATGTAACTTTTCTGGAGTTACCTGATGTAAGTGCTTTACCTGGAGTTATTTTAAATGTCTATATTTGTGTATTTAAACAAAAATACAAATACAAATTAAAATATCAATTAAAATTAAAATTAAAATTGGGAATGTCTGTGTAATCCCTCAGTTGTCCAGGTATGATCCATAGTAAAAGAAAAATTCAAGTTCTAGAGTGAAGATGTTTCACTGCTCATCCAAGCCTCTTCTTCAGTTCTGGTCAGATCACTGGTGGACACTGCCTTATATCTGTCTAAAGGGGGCGCTAACGACACCGAAGCTAACACACCTGTTTGTTTACAGTTTCTGTTTGTTGGCTACGTCTGTTGAGCTACACTAAGTGAGAGCTGTGCCTCAGTCATATTTTGCATAATCATTCAGGCCCCTAATGATAATAATTTAAGAAGAACACATGCAGAAAGCCCTCTCTGCTTTTGGATATCCAAATGGGCCTTCAGTAGATCTAAGAGAGCCAAAAAAACAGGACAACAGAGAATCCGAAACTAGGGGAAAAGGTGCGACTATTCCCTACGCGGCTGGTGTGTTTCAGAAAGCTTCAGAGGATTTTCAGACAGCATGAAACCCAAGTCTATTTCAAACCTACAAACACTTTAAGACAGAAACTGGTTCAAAATATGACTCAGGGACAGTTCACATTTAGTGTAGCTCAATAGCCCTAGACAACAAACAGAAGCTGTAAACAAACAGGTGTGTTAGCTTCAGTGTAGTTAGCACCCCCTTCAGACAGATATAAGGCAGTGTCTGGCAGTAATCTGACCAGAACTGACAGGTGTGTTGCTTCAGTGTAGTTAGCACCCCCTTCAGACAGATATAAGGCAGTGTCTGGCAGTAATCTGACCAGAACTGAAGAAGTGGCCTGGATGAGCAGCCAAACGTCTTCACTCAACTTTTGTCCAGTTGACAGAAGTGAATTTTTCTTTCACTATAAATTCAGGAACGCTAACACTAGGCATGGGACGATATTGAAATTCCGTGTCACGATTATCATGGCCAAAATAATTGCGATTAACGATTATATATCACGATAATTATTAAGTTGCTGACAGTTTAAAATGTTATGGATATGAATAATTATAATTTTAATCTTATGAATAAGTTCCATGTTAAAAGAACTGTTATAGTATTGTACTTTCTTATCAGTGAAAACAACTACGCTCTACCGGAGAATATTCTGGATGAGCAGGGCCGTCAACTGAAATTTGGGGGCCCGGGGCAAGAAGTCTCACATGGCCCCCCTCTAATACAAATTAATAGGAAGAGAGTCCAGTTCTGGGCCCCTAAACCCCAGGACAACAGACCCTTTTGTCCCCCCCCTGTCGACCCCCTGTGGATAAGTAGCTTTTTTCTGCACATTCTGGTGATACAACGACGATTATCTTTGTTGGCGATTATCCCGATTATATAAAATGTCCCACAAATGATTGTTGTCAACCCTTTTTATCACGATAAACGATATTATTGTTTATTGTCCCATCCCTAGCTAACGCATTTATTTTTGGGTATTAGTTTCTTAATTAAGGCAACCAAATGTATTAAAACACATTGTTGAACTTTCAGCCAATTTCAACTTTCTAGTCCAAGAACCCATCAAAAGTGCAAGCGCATACTTAAGACGAGGAGAACTTTTACTTGTATCGTCTCATCAGCTTATTATTATTATCAGCGTTTCCAAAATGGGTTTAGGCTGTGATCACACACTGAGCCATCCGAGTTATGTTCTTTCAGTAAAACTTCTTATTTTAATTATTTTTTTTTATTCCAACACACGTTTTTGAAGTACCCAGCATGTCTTCTTCCCCCAAGTGTCCAAAAATCCTCTCCAATTCCATCAAACCAGATTTCCTCACTTAGCTCTAATTGTTTTGGGGGCGCTCATAATGCTGGAGTTAAGATACAGTCTATAAGATTTATGCCGGGGGCTTGGTACAACTGAGGTGAATATAATGCAATTTATGTCTCTGCCCGCATTGAAAAATCACATTAAAAACCCTATACCATGCTATCTTTCCCGAAACAATATCCACATTTTGAGACGCCTGACTGTGAATAATGCATTTACAGTGTATGAAAACAGGACCAATTAAAACCTCCCTTTGTCTTCTGCGGCTTGTTGTTGTGTAATGTAGTTTAGCTGCTATCGCTACGTGGACTTGGGTATTTATGCTAAACGCTAACAGCAAAGCAAATTAGATTGAATTTTTCCTACACGGGTTGTAGTCATTTGGCAGAGCGCGTCCACATTACACCGAGAGGCATTCCTAATAATAATAATCTGTTCAGCTACACTAAGATCATGTTTTAGAAGTCAAATGCGCTTTGGAAATTAAACAAACAAAATGGTTCCCTTTGTATCGGTGAGACGACAACTACTGTACAAAGCTGCCAGGAAGTTGGGACGCTACAAAAAGAAAAAGCGCTGTCTCATAAAAATGTGCAAATTACAGTAACGTGCCAATAATAGGTTACTTTACGGAGACTTCGCCCCCCTAACGAGAAGATGACCGGTTTGCTCCACACAAGCATTGCAACTTGGGACAGGGGACATCAGGACAGTCATCATTTTACCAAGCGATTTTAAAGAGAACATTTAAAAGTTCTATGTTACATAAAACTGACTCTTGTGAGCTTAAAGACATGTTATAATGTTGTTACCTCCTCAAAAACATATCTAGAGTTGTGTTTTGTTTCATTCACACATGTCTGAGTAACTCTTTGTTATTATTCTGTCTACATCTTTAAAGTTGAAAATGCTCTGTTCCACCTCGTGATGTCATGAAGTGATAGTTTTTTAAGTTAGCATCTACCTTTTGCCTTTTGTTCAGTAGAGATTGGCAATTCCAGGGCTGAAATTATCCAAATGATTCTAGTGAAGGTGTGTGGAGTTTAAAAACACAGTAGAGCATCTCCTGTATTACCACATGACATCACAAGGTGGAACAGAGTGTTTTCAATTTGAGAGAGGAACTCCAGGCAAAATATAACTCCAAGTATGTTTGTGATGAGGAAACAACATTATAACAGATCAGAAAATAGAGTAATACGGGCCCTTTAAAGACGCATTATGTAACTTTTCTGGTGTTACCTGATGCAAGTGCTTTACCTGGAATGTTCCACAGTCTGGCATTAAACTCATCTATCTGCATTTCTCATCATATTTTTGATATTTTAAATTTTACTACTATCTATACGCAGGGGAGTTGACAGGGGGGACAAAGGGGTCTGTTGTCCTGGGCCCCAGGATCTTAGGGGCCCAGAATTGGACCCTCTTCCTATTAATTTATATTAAAGGGGGGCCCAAGTGAGGCTTTTTGCCCTGGGCCCCCAAATTTCTGTCATTGGGCCTGTATATATCTTGATTTGATTTTGAAGGAAATTTCAACAAAACACAAATTTTGACTCAACTTTTTAAATATCTTGGTAATAAACGATGATGTAATGCACTGTGTTTAATTATATGTATTCCTTAATTGGTAATAAATAAACCTTTTGACAGATTCTGACTCTTTTGAGGACACGTCAAACAGGAGAAACTACCACAATGAGGATGTGTGCTAAGACGCTAATGACCACAGCTACTTACATAAAGCACTGATAAGTAATGAAGGTTTGAGCTTAGCAAACACTGAACATTCGTGTTTCATTTGAAAATCATGCCATATTTGAAATGTTCGTTAAGACGTCTACGGCTGAGTAAATGATTTCAATCCGTGCTCCTGGCAGGTTCCCTACGGCGACAATAACCTTTGCCTTAAATGATCGATATCTGTCTTTCCTCCCGAGTCTTAGCGCTCGTGTCATAAAACTATAAAAGTCATAATATAAAATGGTCTTGAAATATTTAACAAAGAGTAATAAGTTTGAGATGCACCTGTCTATCTAAAAGTCACTATTGTTGGAACCAATTAGTAAAGTGGGTCCTATGGTAAATGGTCACATTTTTATATATATATTTTTATTAACCTTCAAGTCACTCAAAGCGCTTTACGTCAAGGAGCCACTCACCCATTCACACACACATTCACACACCAGTGTTCACAGATGCTGGGGGCGAGGTGGGTTAAGTATCTTGCCCAAGGACACAACGACAGCATTCATCTGTGGGAGCTGGAATCGCACCGCCAACCTGTGGGTCAGTGGATTTGACCGCTCAACCAACGATGTTTGTGTCAAGAGCGGGATTCGAACGGCCAACCTTCAGATCAGTGGACAAAACTCTAAAAACTGAGCTACTGTCGACCTTTGCACTATGTCCTCTGCTGGTTTCAATTAACACGTTACCTGCATGGCCTGGAATGTTCCACAATATGGCATTAAACTTTTCTATCTCCATAAGCAGTAAAATGCATGTTTTTCAAGGTACTTTGGCCAATAAAAACACCTATAATACTAAATAGATGAACTGAATTTTTCACATTTTATATAGCGCTTTTCCACCTTCAATTGGACCTTCAGTTGGAATCGCACCGCCAACCTTCAAGAGCGGGATTTGAACTGCCAACCTTCAGGTCAGTGGACAAACACTCTACCAACTGAGCTACTGTCACCCGTCACTTGGTTGTTTATAATTGATGGGTAGTCTCTTGAATGGTCAAAAGTCCTCAAAATGGAGTCCAAGGCAGGAAAAAAAATTGTGAGCTACTACACCATTAAACTATAATCTAGAAATTAACAACAGTAACAAAGACAAAACTATTCACATTTACATTAGCAGTATTTTAACCCATACTGGATGTTGTTTTTAGACCTGCCACGATGACAAATTGTGAAGTGTGATATACTGGTGAAGTAAATATAGACGATAAACGATAATACTGAAAGATACCTGTGTAATCTCTCAGTCGTCCGGGTCTGATCCATAGTAAAAGAAAAATGTACAATCTGTCAACTGGACTAAAAGATGTAGGAGTGAAGACGTTTCGCTGCTCATCCAAGCCGCTTCTTCAGTTCTGGTCAAATTACTGCTGGACACTGCCTTATATCTGTCTGAAGGGAGGAGCTAGCTAAACTGAAACTAAAAACACCTAGTGTTTACAGTTTATGTTTGTACGCTAGGTGTAGTGTGCACTGTGCTTGAGTCCTACTTAGCATAGTCATTCAAGCCCCTAATGAGTGATTTCACACCTATTAGCATCCTGGCTAGCCCCATTGTTTTGCTTTGGGGCTGAGGATGGAGTTATAGATGGGGGGAAGATGATGTCTAAGGCCCTCATTCCTGTTCAAGGAAGGATCGTCTTTCCTAACAAAAATAGCTTCTTTAACTCCCCTCTCAAACCACTTTTTTTCTTTGGCTAAATCTGAACCTCACTATCCTCAAAGGAGAGGTTAACCACTCCTTTGAAGATAGTGAGGTTCAGTAATCTGACCAGAACTGAAGAAGCGGCTTGGATGAGCAGCAAAACGTCTTCACTCCTACAACTTTTTGTCTAGTTGACGGATTTAACATTTGTCTTTTACTATCAATAATATTGAAACCAAACCATAAAACACAATTATCCACAAAAACTATTCTAAATGTGCAATATGAAATAACAGAACGCAACACTTAAGTAGTTCGTTTGCGTCTATAATGAGCCACAAAAGTTCATAATTCTTTAACTTCTTCAGCTCAAATCTCATTGTAATACAGAAAAATAATAAAAAAATTCTAAAAATTAGTACAAAGAAAAAATCCCCAAGATAAATATTGACCCCAAAAATGATTGTTCCATCTGTCATGTTTTGAGCGATAACACGATACGTTTTTTTATCATGTCAAGCCTATATCTTTCTCGCGCATGACGTGATTTACGAGCTCCTCTGAGAGAACAGGAGTCAGGACGAGTCTGCCTCTCAAACGCGAGGAAACCACGACCTTTAAAACTTCAACGTAAACAACGAGCCGAAATAAAAGTGCCGAGTCAGCCGGAGCAGCGCCGCTTGTCTGATGTGTTCTCGGTGAGGACGCTCGCACAGACAGGCTGCGCGTTTTACAATTAGGGACATTATTGATTCCCTCCTCGCTCGCTCGCTCGCTGATAAGCTACAGCTGGAGCCACTGACGCCGACGGCGAACTGATAGAGACATGGCAGCGATTCTGTGTGTGTCTGACCACTGCCAGTTACACAGAAAGTCAAAAGTGTTAAAGGTTCTGTACCCAGTAGGCTTTTTGCACAGTAGCACGCTAGCTAGCTCACTGTGTCTCAAAGCTAACAGTCACTTTTGTCTGTGTAATCACTCAGTCGTCCAGGTATGATCCATAGTAAAAGAAAAATTCTGTCAACTGGACAAAAGTTTCTGTCAACTTTTACAACAATCACTTTTATTAAAATGATTAAAAGATAAAATAAACAACTTACTAAAATTCAAATTAATTAAAATAAAGACTACCCAATTATTTTAATATGTAGAATGCTCCAGTTTGTAGTGTTTTTTTAATGCTTATTATGCCTCAATATTAGGATTAGCGTTAGCATTGAGACACAAACATGTCTCGTTCTAAACACAGACGTGTCTCTGGTGAAGTATTCGTTTTATTTGTGTGGTGTTTAACATGTTGTCAGTGACATCCACCCGCACCTCCCTGTCCGCCGCCTTATTTTATAGAGATAAAATTGGAAGGAAGTAGTGACGCTAACAGTGAGGCTGCCGGGCGCTGCTGTGCGGACAGCCAATTCTTTCCCATGTATTTGAGTAAAGTTTTGACTTGCCCCAGTACAGATAGATGTGTAAGCAGCCCTTGAGGTCAAAATATGTCCGCTGCGTGCTGTCCAGTAACAAGGAAATGCACGTTAGCATGCTAGTTGTTGTTAGCTTTATCATGACGGCAAAACTTCGCACTGTTCTCTGAGAGTTAAAAGTGCTTGTAGACTCATCGTGGTGAATCATTAAGATGCTCTGAATGCATAAGGTAAGTGAGGAACAACTTGGACCACTGCAAACGGTTTAAAATGAACTAGTTCTGTTTTTCATGTCTTAAAAGTAAAAATCAGGTACAGCACTTTTAATCCAGGCAAAGTGGGTGAACTATCTTGCCCAAGGACACAAGTGAAATACAGTGGAATTCAAAAAACTAATCTATCAGCTATCCGAGTGTTGAAATTGAAAAGTTAGGACCGCTGCCGTAGCAATTAACTATTTAAAATGAAATATTATGGTCAACCGTCCTCAAACTGGCAGCACATATAACAGGAAACCCATAAATAGATCACCCGCATTTAAAGTTGCTGCAGACAATACTAATATTACAAATCCTACCGCTACAATTTCTGCTTCAGTTACCATTGCAAATACTTCTATTAAAAGGCAAGGCAAGTTTATTTGTAGAGCACAATTGGTACACAAAGTAATTCAAAGTGCTTTACAGAATAAGAAAGACATTAAAACCAGGATTTAAACATTGTCAAAGTAGAGGCCTGTGTCACATCTTCAGGAAGACTGTTTCAGGTTTTAGCTACAGAAAACAAACTGTTTAGTCCTGGTTTAGTCCTGGTTTAGTCCTGGTTTAGTCCTGGTTTAGTCCTGGTTTAGTCCTGGTTTAGTCCTGGTTTAGTCCTGGCTCTGGGCACAGCAGGAGGCCGGTCCCTGAAGTCCTCAGAGTGTGAGATGGTTCATGTGGCACTAACATGTTAAAGATGTACTTTGGTGCTGGGCCATGGAGGGACTTGTAATATTACAATACTACTATAAATAGTACTAAAACTTTAACTATCCCTACTGTACACACTTTGATCATTAAATTACTCACTTAGACATCAGCTAAAAATTTAAAATATACATGACATTTTCCCTGGGAACCTTCTGAAATACCAAAATATGCATATAGTTTGAAAAGTTTTAGCTGTCTAATTGTATTTAGTACTACTCAAACTCATTCTTACACCTTGCTAATTACTTCAAGGCATATTCTTGGTTCACTATTATAATTTAGAAGTTTGCATTTTCGCTACTCCCACCTCTTTTTGTCAATCTCAACCTTATCGTTCTCTAAGAAGCAAAGTACCGCAGTATTACAAAGTGACTTGTTGTGTGGCAGTGGTTCCTCTGTATAGCAGCACTAACGCTGAGCCAAAAGGTCAACCTGTTTCCCGCTCGCCCCTGCAGTCTTATCTAATCTGGATTTTCTTTCTCCTGTTACATTTACCAGCCCCCGTAGACGTGTTGGTCCCGGATTCTCACGATAAGCACCTGTACTATCAAAAAGTCATACTCCAATTCGCCGCTGAATAAAACGTGTCAACTTTTCCGCTGGTTTCTTAACACTCTCACTTAACAGACTGTATAAAGACGTGGACTGAGTGAGTGTGACGTCACCCGCAGCGTTCGGCTCCAGTCAAATGAAGCTAATCGAGGCTAGCAGTTATAGCGGCGAATTTGGAGCCGAGGTCCACGTTTGGAATTCTGACCGCGAGTATCATAGCAACCGAAGAGCCAATCCGGAGAGAGGCTGTTGAAGGTAAACGCCCCTTCCCGTCCACACCGCTGGTTTAGCAGGGAGCGGTCGCTTAGCAATGCTGTCAATCAAACCGGTTGCTAACGCTAGCGGGAGTGACCTCAGGAAAAGAAGGCGCCTGATTTGTCTGTTATTAATGTTCATATCAGAGCGGGTTAATATGAACATTTTAAGACCAAAAAGACGAGGCTCACTGCAGCAGTTACAGAAAAAGGGATGACAATTCGAGGTCACTGCAGCAGTTACAGAAAAAGGGATGACAATTTCTCAATGCAAAGTGAATTGGAGCCAGAGTCGATGGAGCCGGAAGCGCGCCCATGAGCACTTCCTATTTGGAACGCGGCGGCTAGCGGGTTAGCTACGTCCATTTACAGTCTATGATAAGGATCTATATGAGACAAGAGCAGAATAGAGAAGATATTGAGTGAATTTTGGTATTTATGTAAAGGCAGATTAAACTCATTATTATTAGTAGTAGTTTAATCTATCTTCATATAAATACTTTGTTTGCTAGAACTTTTTTGCTTAAATATTTGTTTCTTATGCACAGACCCGTCGATAGAAATTTGGGGACCCGGGGAAAGAAACCTCACACTGTCCACTTTAAAATAAATGAATAGGGAGAGGGTCCAATTCTGGGCCCCTAAGACGCTGGGGCCCGGGACAACAGACCCCTTTGTCCCCCTCCGTCGACTGCTCTGCTCATGCGCTGTTATAGTCTTTTGAGTGCAGTTTGGGTCAGATACATAGAGATTCATAACGGCTTTGAGGGCTTTTGCCACGCCCCCTTTTGAGTGGACAGATCGATCGGCTCCTCTCTTTCACCTCTGCTCGGTTTGAAGTGCCAGCAAATCACAAAATATAGAGGATTTGCTGAAGAGATTAAGACGTTTTCAGCACTCTCGTCTTTTCCAGTTTTGGAGGTGAAGTGACCCAATCTTACGCCGCGTAGCTCCGGAAAAATACAAACCAAATGAATAATTACACAGCAGACACGATAATCAGCCTAAAGTCCAAAGAACCAAATGTAATACTTTCCAAGTGGCCCACTCCTAAAGGTCAAACTCACTGTTCTGCTTTGTACTTGTGCTGATCCCGTCAGATCTCAGAAGCTAAGCAAGGACGGGCCTGGTTCGTGCTCGGATGGGAGACCGCTGGGAATATCAGGTGCCACAGTGGAGCGATGGTGGCAAAAATTCGTTGCGTCCTCAGGCAAGACACTTCACTCACACCTAGTATGAAAGTGGTGTGTGTGTGAGTGTGAGTGTGAGTGTGAGTGTGAGTGTGAGTGTGAGTGTGAGTGTGAGTGTGAGTGTGAGTGTGAGTGTGAGTGTGAGTGTGAGTGTGAGTGTGAGTGTGAGTGTGAGTGTGAGTGTGAGTGTGAGTGTGAGTGTGAGTGTGAGGGTCCAAAAAAAAGTGCTATGTAAATCCGATTTATTCCTAAAACAAAAACTAAAATCTAATTGTTCACAATATATCACAAATATTCATACGGGCAGAGGTAGAGTGTCTTGCTCAAGGACACAACATTGCAGGTAGTATCAAACATCCAACCTTCAGATTATAGCTTATGTAAAAATACTCAAAACTGAACTCAAGTAAAATTTCCACCAAACCCTAAAGTGCCTTGCTCAAGGACACAATCACAGTATGAACCTGTGGGACAGGATTTCAACCATCAACATTCAATTTCGTTTGTGGGATAATAGCTCTGGAAGGGTGAAGTGTAGCAACTTAGGTTCTTTTTAAAGACAATAGTTCAACAGAATTGTTAAGGTAAACACATCTCAGTCATCTTTAAAAAGAACCAAAGTTGTTGTTTAAATGTTTAAAAGAAGACAAAATTTACGTTTTTGGATTGTTCTGAAGTGTCTTGCCCAAGGGTATACAGTGACAGCGTGAACAGGGGACTGACAGATTTGAACCAGCAACTTTGAAGTTACGTCAGCACCGTGTATGGACAAGCTGAAGAAAGTCAAAAGGTGTCACTTAAGAAGAAGTAAGTGCAAACTGATGCGTTTATCCGGAGGAGACTACAGTTTTCATACGTCCCTTGTGTATCTTGGCTAAAATGTGCATAATGACCGCAGTAGATAGTCCACATTAGCTGCACATGTAAACATAGATTTTCCCCTCTGCTACACTTGTACTGCACTCATTACAAGCAAAACATTCCCGGAGCCATTTAGGGAATTTCAACCACGCTCCAACTCACCCTGCAGTTGTGTTCTCATTTTTAAGGGCTTTTTATGAGGCATCATATCCAGTTTATCCCCGGGGTCGGAGAAGAGGATCACACTTTTCCCAATTGTGAGTGAAGTTAGTTGAGTTAAAGCTGGACCACGGAACTTCTCAACGTTAAAATGTTATTGGATTGCCTGGAATGTTACACATTATGGCATTAAAAAGCCTATATTGCGCTATTTTCTAATCTATGTTGTAATGTTGTTTCCTCATCACAAACAGACCTGGAGTTGTTTTGTTTCATTCACACGTTTCAAATTTGCATATTTAAGGTGTGTTTTTTTCTCAAACAGAAAACACTCTGTTCCACTTTGTGATGTCATGTGGTAATACAGGAAGTGCTCCACTGTGTTTTAAACTCCATACACCTTCCAAGCCCCAGGGTCTAAACATGGCCGCCCATTGAAGTCAATGGGCCGTGCTCAATGGCTCATGTCGCGGGTTTAGCCTTTAGCGGCTAGGCACATCCGGTCCTGCCCATGGACAATGCGCAGTTGAGCTCCCGCCCATGAGACTTTGAGCGACAAGAACGAGCAGAGCGGCCGCGAAGGAGACAAGGGAATAATAAATCAATTACAAATTATAAATGATAATGTTTATTCTTCCAGAAACCTCTGAACCATGTTCTAAACCTGCGGCTCGTTCACGACAGTTGGGCTCGTTCACATCGCTCACAGGCTCGTTCCATGTCGTACACGTGACCGCTCCAATCAGAGCTTGAACTTAGCTAGAGCGGACATAGAGCGTAGCCGAAGCCAACGATTAAAAACTGTTTTTTTAAGATAACACACGGACTTTGAGCTGAGAAAAAGTTTATGGTCTGAAAATAGGTAAAAATCGCCACAAAATTCAACCTTTGTGAAATCTGTAGGTGCCCTGACACAGTGACCCTGAAGCAGTTTGTGATTACGTTGGGCTCCATGAGAAAAAATCCTTTATGGGCAGGAGGGATTTTTCGCTGTAGTATCAATGAGTGGCCACTAGTCCAACTCGAGACAGCGCTAAACAGCATTACCCTCTCCAGTTATTTTAATAGATCCATGACACCTTCACTAGAATCATTTGGATGATTTCAGTCTTGGAACTGCCAGTCTCTACTGAACGAAAGGTAAAAAGTAGCTGTTAACTTGAAAACTACCGCTTCGTGACATCACAAGGTGGATCAGAGCATTTTGAGCTGCGGAGACGTAGACGGACTAATAATAAAGTGTTACTCAAACATGTGTGAATGAAACAAAACACAACTCCAGGTCTGTTTCTGAGGAGGTAACAATATTCTAACATGGCTTAAAGCTCACAAGAGTCAATTTTGTGTAATATCAGCGCTTTAAGATTTACGATTCTGAAAGAGTTTATCAAGGACGCTAATATCTGTGCACGCCGCTGTACAGGCCGTAGTTTAGCTGCGTTTTAGCTCTCCGCATTGGCCTGGACCAGTTCGGGGCTGAGTGCTGTTCCGCTGTCTGCTGTAAAAGAGTTTAACAGGAGTACAGAGGGAGAGAGGGGCCCCCTGTGTCCCCCTCATTACAGTTCATTTGTCTGTGATTCCACTTGGCTCAGTTAACGGTTTGCCCTGGTGCTCTGGACTTCTGTGAGTGTGTAAGTGGGCCCCAGTGCAGTGACAGCCAAGAAAAACCTCAAATGTATGGATCCACTCACTGAATTAATAGATTTTCAAGAAGGTTCTTAAAAGATATAACAGAAATATGACCAAACTCAGCAGATAGCAAATCCAGTCCTGGTTTAGTACTGGTTTAGTACTGGTTCAGTACTGGTTCAGTCATGGTTTAGTCCTGGTTTAGTCCTTTTTAAGTCCTGGTTTAGTACTCGTTTAATATTGGTTCAGTTCTGGTTCATTCCTGGTTCAGTCCTGGTTC
>JACM01064291.1:0-18092 GCA_000787095.1 Periophthalmodon schlosseri
CCCCCTACCACCTCCGACCCTGACACTCTCGTTCGTGCTCCCATAGGTTTGTGTACGCTGCAAAAAAGGAATATCAAGATCAGCTGAAATAACTCAAAGTCAGGATATTAATCTTAATTTGAGGCTATAAAACGTATTTACTGGACAGGCCTGGATTATTTAACCTCTTTCAACTTGTTTCAATGCATTGTTTCTTATTTTATTTTTATTTTATTATAGTTGCACAGTGTGTTTAATTTGTAATATTTATTTATCTTGATTTTTGAGTGCCTATTTCTATTCACTTGCTGTTCTTAAACCGTGCATTGCAACACTGGAATTCCCCCATTGTGAGATAAAGAAAGGTTCTGTTATCTTATAATCTTGAAACCAGTCGTAAATGTTATGAAACAACTTCAATATCCTACGTCATATGCGCAATTAACCACTCAAAAAAGATTCAAACGTTTTTTGATTACCTATTCAAAATATTTATGTAAAAGACACAATAAAGGATCAACTTTTTGGGTGAATAAAACCGCACAAATCAAGATGAATATTCCAAATTCAACTCACTAGATTTTCATTTTTTGCAGTGCATATCTGTAGCCAGGCTTATGTTTAGAAATAATCACATGCGTGGGGGAGTGAAGCGGAGAAGGTGGCCTACACGGTAAAGCTCGGAGAGGGAGCTGATGTCACTGAAAGGGGTCACTGACAGAGGCGAAGCTGTGTAGCACTCGAGAAAACCCATAATGCCGAGGCTTAAAACACTAAAAATCATTCAGTGCTGAAACTGGCTCTTCAAAGTCAACAGGGCTGTTATGGAAGCGCAGGCAGAGGGGACAATAGGTCACCTTTTGTGCCACGTATCGAGCTGGATGTCTGCTCCCTCTCACACAAATCTACCCCTCCATCCAGATACCATTGGATTTTCCAGGGCAGGAAAATCAAACGCTTCGCTCAAGACCAATTACTCTTTATCGGATCAGCTCTTGTTTTGTCTAAAGAGCAACGCTTTCTTTACGCCTCCATGGGCAAAGTTCAACGGCATACATCGCCAGACAGCATCATGTGACTATGGAAACATGTACAGCGAGCGGCAGCGGGTGTTGTAATTTTGAGCGGTTGTAATTGTGTGAGATGTGCAGTGTTCGTACAGACGGCCGATTTGGCTTTCACTAAGGAAACAGCTAATGGGGAATGCCAATTATCCAATCACTTCCACATGATGGTGCAAGAGTGTTTTCTGTATCACTCATGTTGGCGTTATTATAACAAGCGTACACGCCATTCAGTTCAAATTTGGTTCAGTGGTTGAATTTTTTGAAAACATATTATGTAAACGTTGTCCAGTCCCACTTGACTTCAGTTCCAAGACAACGAATTGCAGTGTTTTTACCTTATCAACCTACCTATAACTTTTCTGAAGGAGGGGTCGGCCACGTCGCTTTTCCTGTAATGTTCCACAGTATGGTATTAAACTAAGCCAAGTTACCGGTCAGATCTGGGGAGAGATGATGCCACTCACAGTCAGAATGCATGTTTTTGATGTATTTTTGAGCAATAGAAATACTTGTAATTGAATACATGCAATATAGATCGGTTTAATTTTATACAGTGGAACATTCTATTGAATAGTTAGCTACATATTAGCATTAGCATACATTTTAGCTACAGTCCTGCTAATTGGCTCGACTAGATTCTATTCAATACGTTGCCTAGACAGCCGTCAATGGTCGTGTCACAGTTCCAGCACAATAGACAATCACTATCGGATTCTACCTTCAGAAAATGTCGACAAATCTAAGTACAACAATGACAAAAAGCCAATTAAGGTTTATGGTTTGAAATGTATTGTATTGCATTGTAAGTTAAAATTAAAATTATAAGAAATATGGTTGCCTTAGTGATGGGCAGTCCAGCTCCTTTAAAATATTTGGTTCTTTTGGATCAGCTCCAAGTGAATCCTTGAAAACTCCTTACTTATTATTATTTAGAGGATTTTGGTTAAGGCCAATTTAGCAATAATTCATCTTTTTCTTGTTGATTTTTTTTGCACCAAAATATTAGAAATCTAGGCTTCTTAATTATCATTTCTCTCATTGGTTCACCCAGCTTGTTTGGCTCTAATCTAATGGGAACGGCTCCTTTGATTTCCTTTCCTGCGCTGCATCCTTGGGCACATTACACTAGTCATACGCCACATGACCACTACCGCACAGCACGGCTCCCAGCATGAACAGTTTAAAGAATCAGACATCTGCAAGTTTTCAAAAGGTCAGGACGCACCAACTGCATTACTTCACAACACTCGATCCTGCGAACTTCAACCACGACTACTACTTCTGCTCATCTTTCCTTCTATCCACGCTGTCCCTGAATCCTTGAGTGCATATGACAAGTTAGACCACGCACTTCACTAAAACACAGTAAGCATCATCATATTAGTAAAAGGTTTTTAGTTGCACTTCCTGATTGGACATGGATAGCAGATAAGACATACATAGAGGTAATCCAACGGTTATTAAGCAATCATAATGCTACCAAGGACAAAAGTGTCTAAACTGCACAAAAGTTATGTTTGGATTTTTAAAAAATAAATGAAAACACCTTTATTTTGTTAAATGAAGGTTTAATTTGTCAGATGTTCTTTTTGTTTGGAATTCTCGGAGTTGATAGTTGACATAGATGGTGGGATTCCATTTTAAAACTACTTCCTGTATTTTTTTAACCTTTCATCAACTTTTTCCCCCCCTTCCCCACAGACTGCCACTTCACTGATGTAATTATAAATATTTACCACTGGTACCATACCACCAAACCAAGTCACAATTTGAAAAAGCCTGTCACATGCCCTTTAATATCACACTAGCACAATTTGAATCAGAGCCAAAATACAGCCTCATTAGCGCCACTTCCAGAGGGAGCGATGAATGGGGAGCTGCCAACAAAGATGCTTCGGAAGAAAAAAAAAACATAAAAAGATGGAAATAATGGCTGCGTGAGGTGTCCTGCTGGTACGGAGCAAGGTAAGGAGGCATTCTGCATGGTACAGAGAAAGGGATATGCTGACGTCAAAAGTAACGCAAGCATAAAGACTAAAACAGGATGGAGAGCCACATGAGGGCTGGCATAGAGCTCATGGGCAAGATGAAATGATAAAAAATGGTGGAAGATGTCAAAGGGAGCTGCCTGTCTTATGTGTCCCTATTGATCAGTTTAGGGATAGACACAGAGGAATGAGGGGTCTGTGGTGGGACAACTGCAGAGATTCACATGAACCAGCATGAGTGTGTGGAATGAAATCAAGAAAAAAGACACCAGAACAAAGAAGTGGTTCTCAAACTTAGGCTTGGGTTCAGTCCTGGTGTAGGCAAAGATTAGTGCTAGTTAAGGACCCAGTCAGTCTATATTTCAACTTTGTGCACAATTGTCTATTTTTGGTTTAGTCCAGATTTATTTCATCATAATTTTGGCATTGTTTAGGCTATTTTTTGACTTGATGTTGAACAGGTTTAGTCCAGGTTTTGGTATAGGCACAGTAAAGTCCTGGCATGTCATATCAAACCACTACTTTAATCATTAATTTCCCCCAGAGGTGATGCTTCATGTTGTGGAAAAGAGTAAAGTTTGAGAACCACTGCACCATAGGAATTAATGAACCGTGTTCCCCTTATCCTGTAGCTTCCTTTAAAGTTTCAGTTATACCATTATCTGCTGCTGTGTAAAATAACAGTTACTTTGGTTTCTGAAAATAAATATCCACCTGTTAAACAGAAAATTGCAGTAAAAGAAAAAAAAAAACAGTATCAACTTTGTTCTTTCCTCCATGACAATGAAACACATACAAAGCACCTACTGTACCTACGAGACATTTTGCTAATAGTTACTACAGCTTCCTTTCAAAGTATACTGCGTTGGTGTCCTTCGAGGGGACAGTGTCTTATTGTACAGTATATCTAAATGTAGATGTCTACACGCATGTACACTGAAGCATGTAGACACCCGCACTAGTGTTCTGCAGTGGTATTCACATTATTCCTGTCAGCATTTATCATCAAGTGTGGCAATTTCATCAATAAATGCTGAAGGTGTTTTGCAGATAGTTTAATCCAGTAAAGTGCCAGTACTTTGAGACATTCTGTAGGGTTTTCTCCTTGAGGAGTTTTGTTGACAGTTCTTAAGGTTTTGAATGAGTAAATCCCATTGCTTTGCAGTCAGCCATGCTCCTCTCAGATGTCTGGATTTGTCGTTGCTTGTTCCCCTGTGTGTAAGCCTTCCTCTGCTTAGTACATGCCTTTAGCAAACGCAGATTTGTCATTTAATCTCCACACGACATGGTTTTGTGCTGTCCGTTTTGAGTGATTGGGTTAATCTTTTCCAGCGTGACCTCTGTGTCGCTGTCCAAAGTGGCGGAGAGAGCAGGCGAAAGTTTCTCCAGGGCATTGGTCCCCATCACCTCTACTTCCCCAGCACTGCCATCCTTCTTCTGCAGCTCCTCGTCCTGACACAGGATGCTGTGAGGAATGACATAGCTGGCTGAGTTGTTGCCTTCTTTGGGAATGTGGCTCTTGGGCTGGTACTGGCAGTTTGGGTTGGAGGGAGGGGCACCCATGTTGTTGTTGATGCTGACAATCTCAATGGCGTTGCTCCCAGGACACAGGCGGTGGCAGCCCAGGAGAATGGAGAAGGCCTTTCGGAAGTCTGCGTTGAAGGCATAGATGATGGGGTTGAGGGAGGAGTTGGCCCAGCCAAACCACACAAACACATCAAAGGTGGTGGAGCTGACACAGGGGAACTCGGTGGAGCCGTCTGGGAGGCTGACCTCACAGAACGGCACCATGCAGTTTAGGATGAAGAAGGGCAGCCAGCAGCACACAAACACACCCATGATCACAGACAGTGTCTTCAGCACTTTGGTTTCTCTCTTGAAGGACATTTTGAAGGAGCTCTCACTCTCTATGCTGGAGCTGTTGCCCATGCTGCTGTGGCGGTTCTTTGCACTCTCTGCAGCACGCTCCAGAGCAGATATTCTGCGGATCTGTTTCTGAGCGATCCGGTAGATCCGGGTGTAGGTGACGATCATGATGGCCACGGGGATGTAGAAGCTTATGAGAGAAGAGGAAATGGCATACGTCCTGTTAAGGCTGGAATCGCAGTTGTCAGGGGGCAGTTCACTGGGGTAAGATCCATTCAGATCCAAGTAGCTGGTGGTTTGAGCTTTGTGCCAATTCAGCTGGACAGGGATGAAAGAAATAAGGACAGACAAAGTCCACGCCACACTGATCATCAGACACGCCACTCTGGGCGTCATCTTACGTTCGTAGCGAAAAGGGCTGGAAATGGCCCAGTACCTGTCCACACTGATTACACACAGGTTCAGGATGGAGGCTGTGGAGCACATGATGTCAAACGCCACCCACACATTACAAAAGGCTCCAAATGGCCAAAACCCTACGATCTCTGTCGCTGCCTTCCACGGCATAACCAAGATGGCCACCAAAAGGTCGGAGATGGCCAAAGAGATGACAAAAAAGTTTGTGACCTTTGACCTCAAGTGACGAAACTTGGTGACGGCAGCACACACCAACGTGTTGCCTAGCAACGTGGTGAATATAAGGAGAAAGAGGAAACATCCCGTTAAGACGCGCTTGGAGGAGTCCCGCTCCGGTAGCAGATGCCTCCCATCTCGGACTGTGGAGAAATTCTGCTCCATGTTTCTGTCGTGATGTTGAAAAACTGAGAGAAGGGGGTGGGCACAGAGGGGAGGTCCAGAGTCACCCCATCATATCCCCAGCCTACAGAGGACTGAGAGCTGAGCACGGCGATGTCACAGATGAAACGGCGCACTGCTGTCTGGGCACCTGCTCTCCCACAGGCTGCCTGATCCACACGCTCCTCGTCAAAGCCACCATTTTTGCACAAGAGTGGCTATAAATATTTCACACAGGATTGCCAAAAAAATACACCAGCTCCATCAGTTCCTGTGGCAGAGATAGCAGCAGTAGACATTCTAGGTTAAAGAGTGTGAGTAGTCTAGCTGTAGTGGATTAGCTCCAATCAATACAGTTGCCCTAAAAACAGAGGATCAGTGGAAAAGGGATATTATCTGTTAGGAGTCCTTCCTCTTGTCAGAGTGACTTTGCTTCATCTGTCTTTCCCTCTGACAAACTTTCATACAATACTGTTGCTGAGCTGTTAAGAGGGGCTCGGCCAATCAGTAGCTTTATATAGCACCTCATCAATACCTCTATTGATGCTTTTGGCTGTGCGTTTATCTGATTTGTTTAATGATCCTCCAGGCGTGTCCGTGTGATTATTCTGTGCGCGTATTGATGCTGATTCCCCACCGTAGTGTTTTTTATGTTTGAATGAGGTTCCCCTGGTGCAGTCCGACGAGCTAAAATAATCGCATGTAAAAGTCACTTCAATTTCACAGAGAAATACTGTGAGAGACAGTGCATGTGAAGCAGCAGCTGTGCCAGTAATGCTGACATATCACTATAATCCACATGTGGGCTCATATTCTCTTCTTTTCTTTAGTTCACTTTTCAAAAATCAGCTTTCCAAAAACATTCAGGGATCACGACAATGGCACAAATTCAAGCTGGCAGTAAAATCCCAAGGTTAACAATAGACACGTTGGTTATTTCTGTCCCAAAGAATGTGCATGGACTTGTAAATCTTCAGGAACTGGTTCAGTATTTTTAAAAAAACTATTCTGGTACCTCAACATCACTTGCGCAACCACATCGAGTCCCCCTCACACAAATGTCACTTCTTCTCCGTGTTACATCCAACTTGTGAATCTCACCCGATCCTCAGTCTCCTCCTCTGGGAAGCCTCTTTCACTTTCTTTCCCCCTTTCACTTAATTGTATCAGTCCATGCCGCTTTCTGCTCATCCTCCGGTAACATTCAATTATCCTTTAGCGAGTCTGTGCGGGCTGCCTCACACGCGCTGTTACCGACGCCAATGAGCTCCGCGGGTCCCTTCACGAGCCTTTTCTCATGCGCACTCGCGCCTCTCTCTCCGCTCAGTTGCCTCTATACTGCTGCCTGCTGTTGCGCGCCACGGTGTTTCACTGCTGCCCACAACTGCTTCGTGCGTCCAGGGAGACACACGCACGCAAATAGACCCAGGGAAAGGCGCACATATTATGGTAAACCAGGAGTTGAAAGTAAATGATTCACGGTGAATGAGTGCCCAGCGTGCGTAAAAGTGCCAATGTCTGGATTTGGACTAACCTCCTGTTTGGTATTGTTTTGTTTTTTTTGTTTTTGTTTTTTTTTTTAAGTCAAATATAGGCCTATCAACATGCCATTCATACAAAATAAATAAATACAAGAAAAACAAACAAACTTTTTTTAAAAACATTTTCCACACTATATGAAAGCAAAAAAAGTTATTGTTTTAGTTTATATTGTATCATTATTATTACTATTATTATTATTCATAGTTTTATGTTGCACCATATCACCGAAGCAACCGTCTAGATAGTGAGTTTTGTTCTCTGATAATGGCATTAAAACTTTTCTGATTCTCATTCTGAAGTAAAACTAATAGAGCTATATAGTCTACAGAAATATGAACTCTTCACAAACAAAAAAACAAAAACGTGTAAACATTTGTAACCTCTTTTTGCACAAAACGTGTGAAGTCAGATTAACGGAACTTTACTCAACCAAGATAAACCTGACGCCAGCCCGCAGAGCGCACAGAGGCACAAGGGCGCCATCTACTGGAGGCAGGGGGAACAATACGTGCAGAGGTATTAATGTGTGAAGAGGAGAGCTGGAGCTGCGGTTACATTAACGTCACATCAATAAACACGAATGAACAACCCTGAATTAGATTGGAGTTCCCAAGAGGATTAGAAAGAGCTGCGGATTGAGACGGAGTACAGGACATTGGAGAGAGCAGGAGGAGAATGCAGCTAATGCCCTCATCATGCCCCTGGCCCGGCTGGAAGGACTGGCCATGTTGAATAGTATTATCCAGCTGTTCGGATGCTCCACCAAACTTTATCTACTATTTACGGGTTATTACTTCTCATTTGTCTATGTTTTACAGTGCAGCCCGTGATTGTTTGATATTCAGTGTTTACTATGTGGCCAGACAGTGGCAACAAAAGTACCTAAAATACAAAAGTACCGTCATAACAGCAAACAAAGAAATAAATCATGAAATAAAATTGTTTCAAATATGAACTCAAGTTAACCATCATTACGTAACCTAGTAATTAAAGCTAGCAAAATATGTGAAAATGTAAAGGATTTTCAAAAAACTGCATGTCGGTTCATTGAGAAAATGAACCGCACTAACGCAGAGAGTAATAATGAAACATATTTTATCACACCTCATCAGAGATAATAAGAGAATGAATTTGCCCAACTATAAATAAAAACGATGAAATGAAATAACTGAGGTGCACAGAGCAAGAGAAGATGTTTAACAATAGGTATCATGAAAAACATAGAAATGACATCCATATATAAATGAATATAAGCAGACAATATTTCACAGTTAACAAATGGGAGGATGTGGGACCTGTCTTTCCAGATTAAGACATACACAATTCACCAGTGCATCCAACACGGTTCTATTGCTGTGTGACAGTGTTTCTGCTGCTGCTCTGGTGACTCTGCATGTTTTAATGTGCATGTGTGAGAGATGAGGGATGGAGGGAGGGGAAAATGGAGGGAGAGAGAGAGAGAGAGTGAGGAAGAGAGAAGGAGAGACAGACAGAGGAGGAGAGAAAACATGTAGGGGTGGAGGGAGGGAGGGATGACGCGCAAGAGATGGATGGGGAGAGAAAGCATGTAGAGATAGCAGGGGGCTGGAACTGCATGACTAGGGAAAAAAGGATGGAGGGGGGGGAGATAGAGGGATGTAGAGAGGGGAGAATGAAAGACAGAGGGATGCAGGGAGGGGGATGGGCAGAGAGGCAGGCGGGAAGAAAGTGAAAGGGTTGGATGGAGAGAGATAGACAAAGGCATGGGGAGAGAGAAGAAAAAAGAGAGACAGAGGGACAGAAAAAGGGGGAGATGAAAGGAGAGTGAGATAGATGGGGGAAGAAATGGTTGGACAGAGAGAGAAAGAAGGGAGGGAGAGAGAAAGGCATTAAACGAGAGACAGAGAGGAGGAAATAGGGAGAAAGAAAGAGGCAGAGAGATAAAAGTATATGGAGAGAGAGATGAAGAGGGGGAGATGGAAGGAGAGACAGGCAGAGGAAGAAGGAGAAAGGGAGGAAGAGGGGTGAGAGGGAAAAAGAGGGGAAAAAGAGGGGGGTATTTGTGTGAGAATGAGAGACAGATAGATGGAGAAAGTGTATAGAGAGAGGGAGGTGGATTTAGAGACAGACAGAGGAAAGCAGTGATAGGGATGAACGGAGAGTGAGGCATGTAGGGAGAGGGAGAGAGCGAAAGGCACGGAGAGAGGGGGATGATGGAGAGACAGAGGGAGGAAGAAAGAGAAACCGGCGGAGGAGAGGGAGGGAGAGAAAGGGATGCGAGCGAGAATGAGAGATAGGTGGACGGAGAAAGAGTACAGGGCGAGGGAGATGGATGGAGAGACAGGCAGACAGAGGAAGAAAGCGAAAGGGACACGGAGAGGGGGAATGCGACGTGGGTAAAGAGAGCGAAAGAGAGGGAGAGACAAAGGCACGGATGGGAGAGAGAGGAGAGGCTAATGCGTGTGGACAGGCCAAGTGTAAGAGGCCTGGCAGACACAACGCCCACATGGATCTGCCCTCAGCAGCAGAGGCAGAGGCTGTGGCAGAACGCTGGGCCACGGCTGGGACTGGACTGTGCGTGCCGACAACAAAGTTCAAACCCAGTGCACTTCACAAACACACAAGTTAATATAAACGCACACACACGCACACACACACACACAACCAGCCATGCAGGGTAATTTATGTCTGCTCCAAAAAGCAAACAAAACAGAATGAGTTATTTGGAGTTTTGACTTATGTTGCAATTTTATCTGTGTATTTTTATCCATGTTGTGTATCACTAGTAACATTCTGTTTTCACTACAGGTGATAATCGATTTATAAGTGTGACTGGATAGATACGAATCGGCATTGCCTGTATGTCAGATGCTCTTCCTACTTTATCAGCTCTATTGATCTTGGGACCAGAGGGGCGGTAGCCAAATACTGTACTAAAGTAAGAGTGTTGTTACCTCAAGGAGGTCCAAGAAGTTACTCGAGTAAAAGTGGGAACGTATTTATGGAAACCACTACCCAAGTGAGTGACTGTAAGAGTAGCTGTCGGGACGTAACATCTGATTTCGATTTGAAATTGTTGTAATATGGTCTACAAAACGTTCAAATGATGCACAAAATCTGGTATTTTCAAAGACTAGACCACAAACATGAGAAAAATGAATATCTGAAAGAGCGGTGCAGGAAACACACATGTTCAAATCATTTAATATTGTCAAAATGAAGCTTATTCAAAGTAGTGTTTTTTGAAGAATGAGGAAAAAAACATTACTCTATTGTATTTTAGAGCATGTTTTGAAACTTGGGGCAAGTCACTGTAAAATCCATGCCAGATGGTGCCAAAGAAAAGCAGTGAATCCAAATAAACTGTCTATAAGCCTTGTTCATTACCTAAAGTGAATATCGATTTTACCTGTGAAGCACTTAATAAGATGAAAATAGCCCAATTTTTCTTGTTTATGGGCTTAGGAATGGCGCTTCTAACCTGATTTACAGTGTCAATATTGCTTCTCTTGTAGTATAATGTATTCTTAAATTTTTTTCCAGGGTCTTTCGGACAAATAACATGCCGCTCAGCAGTCAGTCTCACTCACCCTGGTGGAGATGAAGTGAATGACAGGCACTGGACTTTACCAGGCCCAAACACTGCATCTAAAAACATTATATCGGACAAAGACTCACATATTTAAAGCTGTTTATCCAGACTTACAAAAAAAAAAAGTTACTTTTTCTTTTGCTCCAGTGTCTGCTGCCCTCTGCTGGTAACAGTCAGAAAAAAGGATCTGCTGAATGTGCTTAAGAGCAGCACGGCTATTAGCAACATTCCACTAAATATGCTTTGCACTTAAGGTAATTTAAGTGTTGAAATAATTAAAATAAGTAAGATGAAGATGTATGGACTTGAAAAATGCACACGCTCAAGGACAACTTTTCACTGGCTGCGGTTATATGCACACTCAGAATCTCTATTATCAGATTTTTGGAATTAAAAGATTGTTAAAATTACATTTAAACAGCAAAATCGATTCATTTCTTTCTGATCACGGTTCCTCTAATTACTCGCATCAGAGTTTGTGGTTTGCATGTCATTTAAAAGATCTCAAAGGTCCAGAAATCAGTTTTTGGCGTGCACGAGAACAAATAAGACTGATAAGATTACATAGATAAAAAAAAAAAAAAACAACATTGGTGGGTTAAGTGTCTTGCCCAAGGACACAATGACAGCATTAATCTTTGGGAGCTGAAATCGCACCGCCAACCTGTGGGTCAGTGTCATGTTTATGTCGACAACCTTCGGATCAGTGGACGAACACTCAGTTTGTTCATAATAAATCAAGTCATCTACAACTAATAATACTACTGCTTTTATTGTTACTTCTACGCTGTTCCAATGATTGACGCTACCTCTTCATCTCAAAAAAAGTGATCAGACTGTCTTTCCTAAAAAAAAAAAATGGTGTGAAAGTTTTAAAACTCCCAGTAAAGTCAAAATCCTGGGGGTAGTGGAGTGGTTGGGCTTGTTTACATACCTGTCACCATCATCCCTGACGTGTTTGGAGTATTTTTGGCATTGGAAAGAAAGGACCTGCATCTGTCTGTCTCGAGAATGTCACTGTACCACAATACAGTAAGCAACGCATGAGGACAGTTTGAATGGAGTTGAATGTTAAGTCTAAATTTAGCCCAAGTGCCCACCTAGAAATGTAATAATGACAAGTTTTTTTGAAAATATCGCTACTAAATCAACATGATAAAACAAGATCATGTTCAGTTTTGTCCATAGTGATTGATGCCACATTCTTTCAATCTGCATATTGTCTATCCTTCCCTGTTTCATCTGATTTAAATCACCACACATGTGTAAAAGTAATAGTATTGAGGTTCATCTGGTCTTCTGCTAATTTACTTTAATCGATTCTTTTTCCAGACCAAGGTTTAGTTTGTTTTCATACCTGACAGTTTTGATTGCTCACTAGCGCTCTTCCTCAGAGTTTTGGCGTTGTCTTCCTACAGGTGGAGGCAGTTTGACTTCTTCAAGACAATATTCCCGAGAGTAAAAAAGCCCCAAAACCTACAACATCACGTGACCACTCTGAGGAAGAGCGCTAGTGAGCACTTGAAACTGTCAGGTATGAAAACAAACTAAACCTTGGTCTGGAAAAAGAATCTATTGAAATAAATTAATGGGAGACCGGATGAACTTCATTGGACTGATTAAGGACTGAAATACCGCAACATGCCCACGGGACTATAAACCGGGACGAGGGGGCTTTTTTACTCTCCCACACCTGGGATACTGTCCTGAAGAAGTTGATCTGCAGATGGCACTGCCACAGTCCAAAGTGTTAGGTATGAAAACTAAACCTTGGTCTGGAAAAAAGAATCTATTAAAATATGTAAAAGTAATGTTGGCAGACATGGGTACCAATGAGTTACTTCCAAAATGTGTTTAACAAAATACTTATTTATTTAAAGTACACTAACTTTTCTGGTGGAGGTGCTTTATGACTACATTTATCTGTAATTGTATTTAACATGCTCAAAATTAGCTTGAAAAACATTTGTTCTTCTTGTGAGTGGGATCTCCTCTCCATGGATTTGACCTGTAACTTGTCTCAGAGTGGTCGCCTGCTTCCATGGAAGTAAAAGTTAAATGTTAAATGCCATACTATGCAACATTCCAGGCAAAACAAAAACATCTCCATGGAGAAAAAAAAACAGCGGACCAGAAAATCTTCTTCACCTCTGATGGGTTGAGTGCAAAACTTTTGTTGCAAATCCTATAGGGTTACTTTTTTTTGTTTGTTTTCAACTTTTCATCTTCTGTGAGAGAATGACTTTTTCAAAACCAGAACAAGATTTTCTTTTGAAACTACATCTTCGAGTCTCAGAAATATCAAACCATAAGCCTAGACTGAGACTTTCAAATTGATGTGGAAATGTCACCTATGACGTCTGAGCCAATGCAAAGAAATGTAAAGAAATAAGTGTTGTGCATTCATCTCATTTCCTGAAACAATTCAATGATGATCTCAAAAACACATTCAATCAATACAGAAATGACCTCCAAATAGCAAAAGAAGCAGATGAATCACTTGGCATTGTATATATTACTGTTTGTTAAAATGAGTTTGCAGAGACACCTAAAATGCATCATAATCATTACTCATGCTTGAAATTAAAAATATGAACTTTTCTGCCGGTAATGAAACAAATTATAATTAAAGTGGATCATATTTACCAGAGGCAGCAGACACTTCTAATTAACCATGTACTTATTTTCTTCCACAGGACACAAGATGATGATGGAAAACAACACCACATAATGATCCTGGCTTAAATGACTTTTTTTGGTTTGACTGAAACTGGATTAGGATGTTTCTGCAGTAGTATCCTCTTTATTCATTTTCAGTGCAAAAAGTCTATGTATGTATTTATGTGTTTGCATTCAAAACAATGGAACAAGATGAAGAACCAGTACATAAAAATTAGATCCTTTACATTTAAGGTATGGTGATGCTCCAGTGGAGAATTTGTCCTCTGTATTTTACCATCATTTATTGTCACTGGGGAATCGTGTAAGGAGCAGAGGGAGCCCAGCCCTCCTGATCTAGACTTGGTCAGGACTACCTTAGCTGGAGGATTTTATCTATGGTACATGCTTTGAGTTGATGGAAGAAACTGGTGTATCTGGAGACACAAGAAGAACATGCTTCACAAAGGCCTCACTTGAACTGGGAATCAAAAGCCATGCCACTGAGTCACTCTGCTAATTTATGACTTTTTCTGAATAAAATGTTTTCAATACAATAACACGTCTACACAGAAAGCAAAAAAGTCTAAATCTGACTGTTGATTCTAATCTCTATGAGTAGCATCATTGTGTAAGCAGGGACACTTCCCAGACACTTCCTCCAGCTCCTCTAAGGCGTTCCCAGGCCAGCCGAGAGACATAGTCCCTCCAGCGTGTCCTGGGTCTTCCCCGGGGCCTCCTCCCGGTGGAACATGCCCGGAACACCTCCCCACAGAGGCGTCCGGGAGGCATCCGGAACAGATGACACCTCAGCTGGCTCCTCTTCACATGGAAAGTACAGAGGTAAAGTTCTGTAGAAAAAAAGAAAAAAGTCAAAGTTCTTGAATCAACCATTAGCTCACGGCATGATAACAAACTGAACTGATGAGGAAACTTTGAATTTGAATAGAAAAATAAAAAATTTAGATGTTTTTTTACAGATATTTTACACTACATGTTATACTTTAACTTTCAAGCAAAAATATTAAGTATCAAATGTGGCTGAGTAGTGTCAAATGGTGCCTTAAACTAGCTGTTGTGAATCAAGCCACATCGCCATGGACAATAACCCACCTCAATATATACTGTAAATGTACGTTACAAGTGAAATCACCCACATCACATAATAGACACGCCGGTACAAACTAGCCTTTATTTCACTCAGTGGGTTTGATCTGTATCGCACCAATTTCAACCCACACACAACTGATTCCACCATCTGCTGCCACTTCACTTTGACAAAGCAGTTTTATAATGAAATGAAGCCAGGGGTCACGTAAAGGAAGGGTTAATCTCAGAAACTATTGCCAAGACACCATTTTGAGCCATTTATCTTTTCACACAATTCACAAGTGGTTTGGGATATGGGAAATATTGTGTATTGTTGGCTGGACACGCTACACTTTCACTGAGATGATTGCATTCACAGTCACAATAATATTAGTAGTATTGGTGTTATGAGTGAAGCTGCAGGCATCTGGAGGCGTAGCATATGTTTTGGATTAGACAGAGGATCAGAAGAGGAGAATTGTCTCCCAGCTCTTGATCTCACACACATATGTTTTCATCAAACCACATGGTCTTCACTGTGAGCTGATTTTCTAAAGGGAACTGATTTGAGCATAGTGTAAGTGCCAGTGAAATAGTGACATATTCTATAACACATGTTCCACGTCAGGTTGGCTTTTGGGTGTGATATGAGAATAATGTTGATCGATTTGACTCCAGACGCTCACAAAATATGCAGTATGAGATGAGTGATATTTTGGTCTGGAGAAGGGACGGTTGTAGTCTAAAAGTAGACTGTGTTGCAAGGCCGTTTCTAGCTTGTGGGCTCTATGCTAATTAGTGTTGTCACTAAAATCTCAAACTCGATTTCAATGCTAAGGAATTGACTCAACACTGCATACCAATTACAACACCACAATCATGGTAAAAATGACGCTTTTTAGTAATTAAATTCTGTTTTATTTATAGTGCACATTTAAAACCAACTTCAGCTGCCCAGAGTGCTTCACTTAAAAAGTCAACAAAATACAAATATAAAGATAACATGATACATAGGAAAAGAACAATGAAACACCAAGATATCCTGTCTAGCTAGTGTTATTAGTATTATTAGTATTATTATTAAATGCCAGGGAGAAGAGGTGGGTTTTCAGTCTAGTCTAAGACTTCGTTAAAGATTAAGAGGATCTGACAGGCAGAGGGCGCTGTTCCATAGTCTGGGCGCTGCCACAGAAAGGCTCTGTCACCTCTGGTCTTGGGCGTGGCTTTGGGCACAGCCAGTAGGAGCTGATCAGCTGACCTCAGGGCTCAGGGTGGAGTACAGTAATAGACCATAATTTTCATACAAAAATAATAGTACTTTAGGTCTTATACTTGTTTTGATTAAGCTCAAAATCACACTAAAACTGCTCAAATTTTGTCCTGTTTTTTTCTTTTTTTTTTGCAGTATCAGTACTTGTTCAAATAGTTTCGATACTAGTTTTGAGTATTGATTAGTATCTGATTTTTGATACTTTTGACAACCCTAATGCTAATACGATTAGGTGGCCTTAGACCACAAGGGAAATGACATGGACTCAGTAGCTCACAAATGAACATATAAGAATAGTTCTTAAAAAATCTCAACCTGATTTGCTAAATTGCAAATAGCAGGATTCCTAGTGGACAAAAATATTAGATTGTCCAAAAATAATTCTAAGATTATACGATTTTTAAGCAACACCCTGTTTACTTACATGTACTGTTCTTATTTTCTACTTTCTACATCTCCAAATCAACACCAGTATGTCAGCAGAAACAACGTTTTTCCACAGATTTGTTCTGTTCAGTCTAATGAAAGCCCCATGCCACTGCACTGACAGGAACCATGATGAATCATTTTCCACATCCTCTGATGGTTTCTTTCTTATATCAGTCTTTGCAGGGCAGCGTCTGGCTGCGGGGATGTGGAATCGAGGCACTGTTTCTGCGGACAATCGACAGACAATTATGGAAAGACATTTAGCAGTGGTCATCTGATGAGGCAGTGCTGGACGGAGAGCAGCTTTGATGCCAGCTAATGGCATTTTATTACAATATCCAAACTGAAGCAAACTTTAGTCAAGTGGAGCTGGAAGATGACCAGAGACACAATAATTGCTCTGTCTGAGAAGAGAAGGGTGACTGGGGGGAAAAGCAAATGGATTTTGAGAACAAGCAGTGACTCAACACACTTTACTGTATCGATGTGGACAATTGTCACAGCCGAAGTCCAACACGATTTTAATGCTTTCAGAATTTGATTACTCCACTCGGCATCACAGCGAGCAGAAACAGGACCAAAGCACGAGAAAGAGAGAGTGGTTTAGAGAGACACAACATGATAATATTCTTGAGTTTGGGACATCACAAATTTGAAGACACTACATGAGCAGGAGTTATTCAGACACTTTGTACATGACATGAAAATTAGGATTTTAAACAACCGGCTTTAAAGGACCCATATTGTTCTATTTTCTGAAATATGTTATGATGTTGTATCCTCATTACATCAAAACGCTCTGTTCCACCTTGTGATGTCATGTGGTAATACAGGAAGTGCTCCATTGTGTTTTTAAACTCCAGACACCTTCACTAGAATTGTTGGGTGGATAATTTCTGTCCTGGAATTGCCAATCTCTCCTGAACAAAGGTAAAGGGTAGCCGTTAACTTGAAAACTACCACTACATGACATCACGAGGTGGAAGAGAGCATTTTGACCTTTGGAGATGTGGACAGACTAATAAACCAGGATTATCCAAACATGTGTGTGACCTTTGGGATGTGGACAGACTAATAAACCAGGATTATCCAAACATGTGTGAATGAAACTAAATACAACTCCAGGTATATTTTTGATGAGGTAACAACATTATAACATGGCTTAAAACTCACAAGGATCCATTTTGTGTAATACAGGATCTTTAATGAAACTAAAAACTCTTGGTAGTTTCAGGGACGCATTTCATCATAGCTGGAGGATTTTAGTTATGGTGCATGTTTTGGGTTGATGGGGGAAAGCACCTGGAGGCCACCTGGAGACCCCCTGACAGGTTGCCCCAGCAGCATTGAAGGATGGGTCAAATGCAGAAGATACATTTCTCTGCTGGAGATAAATATATTCTCCTGTATTCTCTCCTTATCTTGTTGTAAATGTGGCATCCATTGTAGATCATCAGCCTTTGGTCTGACTGTGATGTTTTTGTTGTATCTGGAGTGAACATTTGATATATGCTTTCAGGACGCTGCAGATCAAATCAAAATATAATTCGCAAAGACCCGGTCGTGTTCACAGCACCTCTCATCAAAACTATTGTCATTCTGTGCACAAGACCTGGTACAGCCTCAGACAGGAGACAGAGGAATTGACTTTTATATAGTATCATTTTAACTCCCTATAGGGCAGTTTAGTTTATAATGAATATATCACAGATTGGTACACGTCTGTGTTCAGACATAGATATCATACATCCAGAAATTCATATATCTAAATATTATGTTTTAAGAATTGTTTTTTCACCCAGTACTAAAAGACTGATGGTGAATTGTGGGTGAAAATT
>KN478960.1:7276-47599 GCA_000787095.1 Periophthalmodon schlosseri
CTTTCTCTGTTTGTGCTCCATGGCCTCCTGTGTCAACGTTACCGAGTTCTGTCATCTGTCCATGTGCACTCCTCCATATCCAGAGTGCCATCACAGCTCCTGTCCTGCCTCGGACCACGCCATGCAGACAGCTATGCCCGGCAACTATTTCAACTTGGCTTTACACTCATATGGAAAAATGGTAACAATCATTTACTACAAAATTTTACAGAATTGTAAAAAAAATAAATAAATAATAATAATAATAATCATGGGCATTCTGGACTTAAAGCTGTGCCATCCTTTTTGTAGATACTAGGCTCCCAAATCATAATGTATTTGTAAGAAAATACATATTAACATCCAATACTAGTCTATTTTACTAATTGCGTATTTTTTTTCTTCCCTTTGCACAGTTCCAAAGCTCCAGATGAAGTTCAGCATTCAAAATATGTGCCCCATTGAAGGGGAGGCCAATGTAGCCCGTTTCCTCTTTAAACTGCTCAGCATTTACCCCTCTGACCCTGCACTGGCAACACTGGTGGATAGTTGGGTGGACACTGCTTTTTTTCAGCTGGCAGAGGGTGGTCCTAAGGAACGAGCCACTGTTCTGCGTGCTCTCAATTCTGCTCTGGGACGTACCCCATGGGTGGCAGGGTCCGACTTCTCTCTGGCAGACATTGCTTGTTTCTGTTGTATGCAAAAAAGTGTCTCTGCCTCCTCTGCCCCTGCTAATGTTCAGCGTTGGCTTAAGTCTTGTGAGAATCTAGGCCATTTTAGCCCTGCAAAACTCCTTCAGTGACATAAACTTTTCTTAACTTAGACAATATTGAAAAGTGGGAGAAAGGGTATTGAGAATGAAACTTAATTCTGCTACAGGTTGCTACAAACATTACCTTACCTGGTATTATAACATCTAAAATGTGAAGTGAGTACATGACATACCATGCCTCTTTTTAAAATCAAGTCAGATTTATGCATTAGTCCAAGCATGGCAGATTTTATAGATGGAGGCTGATTAAAGGGACTGCCCACACACTAAATTATACTGAACATCCACGTTGTGCCTAATACAATAATGTGTGTGTGTGTTAACATGAAAAGAAAATTTTGAAAAGTAAAATTTGTATTGTGTTAATAAATTGCCTCATTTGGTTTTGAGTACTGAGTATGTGAATTTCTTCTAACTTTTGCCAATTCAATTCCTGTCTGTCTCCTGCTATTATTTCCTTGCAGAATGTTTAGTATTGGTCCATTTTTTTTTTTCCAAAGTGAATGTGTGGTGAGGAATTCCAAGAGTAACATCAAAGTCCTCTAGCTTGAACTCCTTTCTCAGCCAGTCCTCCAGTAAAGCAAGAATTGATAAATGTGTCAAAAATAACTCTAGTATTTATTAAAAACCCAAGACATTTGAGTGTTCAGTCATATTTTATACATAATAAAAAATATAAGTGAAGGTGCATTTGCATACAACAGCTGTAGAAAAAAAATCATCAGACACAATCACTTGAGTAAAACCCTGTGACTACCTCAAATCACAATGACAGAATAACTGTTTTAATGTATGATTTTTTTTCTTTTTTTTCCTTTCTTGCTTACGATTGTCACGTACCATATTCTATATACAAGAAGGCAATTACTGAACTGAACATATGCAAACAAGCTTAAGTAAAGACAGTTTATAGGGCTTACTTTGGTGATATTTTCATGACACATTTGATCCTGCAAATGAAAAATGGGTATCATGAATAATAAAAGGTTTCACTTGGTGGTGGCTGTGTACAGATGACCATTGTATTTCAAGAGCTGAATACGCTCAAAATAGCCATCAGTAAGAACATTTCTCTGACAGTTAACCAGATTGCCTTTCTGACTGAAGAGGCGCTGAACAGGCGCTGTGGAGGGCAGCATTGTGTTGTACTTCAGAAATAGCTGCTTGACTCTGGGAAAGTCCTGTAGACACTCCAGGGTCTTTCCTGTTCCTTCAACATACTTCTTAATCTCCTCTGTCACAGTCCGCGACTGCACTTGCACTGGTGGCTTCACAGGCCCATAGTTAAAGAAGTCGTCCTCCGACTGAATGGTAGGCAGAGTTTCAGTGCTTGCTCCATCTGTGACCACACTTAGATCCACTTGAGATGCCATTGAAGCGAGCATAGCACACATCTCTTCTCTCTCAGATGCTGCCATCCACCAAAGTCGAAACTGAGGAGTTGTTGCAGTTGCAATCTTTGCCTCTGTGCTGGAAAACAACTCTTGGAAGCGCATATCAATGGCCACAACAATAGCATTTATAACATCACCAAGGTAGTTTGCTGCATCTTTATGCTCATTCAGCTTTGTCTTAAGGCTGAGGACAGTTGGAATGACTAGACCAAAATAGCATTTCTGTTCTGCTTGAAAAAGTTCAAGCGCAAAAGCAAGTGGGTGGAATACAGTCACATATTCTTTGAGGAAGGCCATCTCCTCTGGTTGCAATCGTTGTACCTCGAGACGTGCACACAGCTCTGTCAGCTCACGCTCACTGAGTGAGACAATCTTCTGAATAGCACAATACTCCACATTCCAGCGGATGACATTAGGAACGATAAGTGCCATCCTGCCGATCTCCTCTGCACAGCCCATGCCCACTTGTATGTGATGACATTTACTCCATATGCTGTACAGCTTGGACATGGCACTGTAATGCAGCTGACACATGGGGCCCTGTGATATAGCCCGCCAAAAGTCCTCTGTGACAATGTGCTCCAGAGTATGAGAGGCGCAGCGCTGGACGGGAGGCAGAAACAGCAGCATGTCCTGCTCTGGCTCTCCATCAAGCACAGCACTTACATTCTCAAAGTGTCCAATGTCATCCTTCTCTTGGTTATTCAGACCAAACTCCTTGAAAACGCTGATAAAAGGGCTGCCATTGTCAGTAAATGTTGTCTGTACTTTGCCTTCAATATTATATGCCAGGTGGATGTCATGTATTCGTCCAGCGATGGTCTCATATGTTACTCTACCCTGAAGCCTGGCAAAACCCAATGCAGCAGACTTCCTCTCCAGGGAGCTGGGGTCAATCCAGTGGCAGGTCATTCCCAGAAAGCTCTCACTATTGGCTGTCCAGATGTCTGCAGTGGTGCAAACATACTGGATGGTGGTGAGTTTTGCCATCACCTCCTCGCGCATTTTGGAGAAAGCCAGGTCAACCTTTGTGAATAAAGTAACTCTGTCTGTAACCTTAAGCCCTTCACTTAAGCCTGCAATTAGTTTTTTGAAGCCAGGCTGTTCCAGCAAATAAAAGGACTGACAGTCCTCTACAACAAAGTCAAAGATAAGATCGTCAATCCGTGTTTGAGTCAAACATTTGGAGAGGATTTCTGCTTTTATTTTTTTGAGTTGGCAGTGGGAGCTTTCGTCTCTCCTTGCCCTCTTGGCATCAGGCCTGGCATCACAGCCCAAATGTGTTCTCTGAAAAAAGAAAGAAAGAATGAAACGCTTTGAGTTTTTATTTGTTGTAGATACCAACTTCAGAGCAACAAACTTGCACCGACAACACTACAACGTGACAACCGAAGGAACAGTAAAATAAAGCGCACACGGCAGACATCTTGCAGCGCCACGAATAAGTAATAGACAAGCAGACGTGTAACGTAACTGGGGTTTTCAGTGTTTTTACGCATAAACCTACAGGTTTTCTCTGATTAGAGAATGCTATATGACTTACGTCTAAGTGCTTCTTTAGATTTGAAGTGGATGTCTTCGATGTGGACAAGAGGTTAACCTTCGGAAGGCATAGATTACATTGAACGATGATATTTTTTCCTTGGTCTGCCTTGTACGTGAAATGGTGGCGGTAACGCCAAGAATTTATTGCCGTTTTGGTTTCGGTGGTGGTCTCATTTTGAACCACTTCCATTTCGGACACTGTGCCGTTGAAAACAGAGGTCTCGATATTTGATAAAAGTAGCGTAATCCTATTTAGTAATGATTACAGGTAAAGTAACGATGGCGGCGGAGAGATCCTCCTGAAAAGGGGCAGGTCTTTGTTAAATGTGGGCGAGAACATACAGCATGGCCAATGACGTGCCGAGCGTGCACGCCAAAAGACACACTTGAGGAGCGCATTCAATCTCTGTTCCCTTGCCTCCTCAAAGCTTCAACTCCTTTATTCCTCTGCATTAACCCCCGCCCACAGATGAGAGAGAGCCATACAGGAGAGGGGCAGACTGTTACTATTGGTTCTCTCTCCCCAAAGGGTTATACTTACAGCTAAGGAATCGAGGAGTCGAGGCTTTGAGGAGGCAAGTAAACAGAGATGGGACGCGCCCGAAGCCACATCGCGCACACAGCAAAGTTTCGAACTACGCATGCGCAGAAAGGTTTAATGACGACGTGCGACTTTGTTCTTTTTTAGTATCTTGGCGCCATCAACTGGCGTACTGGGGACCATGTGTTGGGGTCTCCCAAAAGTTTTGATAATATTGATCATTAGCCTTCTTATGATATAGACTACAATCCCAAACATATAATGTTTTGATAAATAACTAGCATACACCAATAATACACCAATAAATTAAGGACTATGACAAATTAATCTTTCATGCAAATTGGTTTCATAGCCTACACGGTTTGAACTTCTGAATTTTATTGTGATATAATGGTGGAGGACAATAGGAGGTCCTCGGGATATTTTCATACCGATAAAGGGTTCCTAAGCTCAAAAAGTTTGGGAACCCATGATGTAGGCAACTATGGAGTGCATGCACTAGGCTAAACGTCAGTGAGATCAGCTGTCCAGTGTCAGACAACATAACATCTGAACGTCTGAACATAACATATAGAAAGACCACAGACCACAGTTCCTGCACTGATGAATAAAATGTTGCATGATAGGCTGAATTTCAACATTAAATAAACTATAGGCCTGTATTCTTAATTTAGGTTAAAATAGGCTACATTCAATTTTGATCCGCGAGTCCAGAAATGTAAAAATAAATAAATACTTTTTTTTTAAAACTAAAAGCTACATTCTTAAGAGGGCATTTCTTCGTTTGATACAGCTACAATCAACAAGTGACAAAGTTGGTATGCGTAATGGTTTTCGCATTCTCCTGTTCTCCGGTAGCATAACCTTCATGTCCTTTGTTCTAAACTGGTTGTAGGTCTACTGAGAACTGATACATTGACCGGATAATTTTCCTTTTTTCGTAAACTTTCTACACAGGTATCACATGGGACTATGGACTAACACGGCCATGAAAGCATTCTTTATTACCCTTTAAAAAATACTATTAAGCCATTGGCCTATAAATTAAGCTACTTTTAAAGTTTAATTGATCGCTCTGTTTCCACAGTACTTAATTTCCATTGGTTAGATGCGATGTGGGTGGGGTTTGACTTAAGAGCCTTGACGTCGCAAATATAGGCAATGGGTTTTGTCTGAGTGGCAGTCTGGAAAAACAGTCAAAAGTGCGCTAGATAAAGATGAAGTCGATGGACTTAAAGAAGAAGTGCCGAGGGGGTTCTTGGTGCGCCCAAAAGACTCAGGGTGCTCTGCGCGCGCTGCCCTGTGCGCTTTGAACATCTGTGGAGCATGTGGAGTGGGAACAGGTGGGGTCCTTACGCGTCTCTTACCGTCAGTCTGTGGTGAACATCGGGCTCTCTTCTGGTCACCACACTTTGATGCGAGGACAGTTGAAGGCTATGTGGCACTATGGCTTGGTGTGACCGCGGGGTTCAGACGTTGTTGGCCACAGTGGGTGCTTTTGCTGCCTTCAGTCTCATGACTATCGCCATCGGCACGGACTACTGGCTCTATTCGCGGGCATATATTTGTAACGGCACAAATTTAACTACAGACGAAAGTCAGCCTCAGCCCAAAAGCAAAAAGGGGGACCTGACCCATTCCGGGCTCTGGAGGATCTGCTGCATAGAAGGTAAACCTCTTTAGGTAGTCTTCATGCACTTTGGCTTCACCTGCACAATTACGCACGGACAACGTTATTTAATTTGCTTTGATAGATTAGTGTAGCCTACTTAAAACTATATTAGACCACAGTAATTTTTTGTATTGCTTTTGGTAATTTTCGGATTCTCATCATTCAAATGGCTGTATTGCAGTTGATAGCTTTGTGTAATTTTGAGAAACATGGACTTTACGCACGGGTATTGTTTGCTAATAAAAAAAAGAGTAGGCTTATGTTTTGTTTTTTTGTTTTGTTTTGTTTTTGTTTGTTTGTTTGTTTGTTTGTTTGTTTTTTGTTTTTTTGGGGGGGCTGTTTTAATGGGCTACCTATCTAGAACTGTATACTAATTGCATGGGCGCGCAGAGCAGCGGCTCACCCCAGTACAGTGTGGCGTGCCCATTATGGTGCCAAGTGGCGCGTCTGAGCCCATTCAGTTGCGCCGGTCCCTGCCAGGAAATGTGCGCGCCGTCGACTATACTTTCATTCATATCTTCTTTGTATCCGATGCTGTTGCTTGGCAACTTCCCTGAAATTGCTATGGAAACATGCCCGGTGCTTTAAAAATAGATGACTCTAGGTTCACGTCATGTCCAAATGAAATTAGCACATTTATTACATCCAAACGGCCTATTAGGCCTATTTCATTGTTTTCGTATAAAGCGTCTCTTGTCGGAAAGGTGCGCTCGCAATGACGTCTTGTTTCTGTGGTAGACACTCATTCATTGACCAATTTTCCTTCCGGAAACCTCTTGACACCACGCCTCAACTGTCAATGAGTAAGTGATGTGGCTGGGTGGATTTGTTCTGATAACTGTCTCTGTTATCAGCTGATGCCAATAAAGAAATATAACTTTCTACAGAAATGGTTTAGGCTTTATCATATAAGTACATTAAAACCAGGCCTACAAAACCATACAGATTCAGTTATTTTCAAGTGTTATGCTGTCAGTTTAAATGGTTACATGTAGCCTAACTGTAATATTTGTCTAGAGTCTAGATGACAAATCAGGCTACTTTTTATTCAATAACTTGGATGCAGATGAGCACCTGTCATGCACAAAAGCCAGTGATTTGTACAAACAAAAATGGCCTGTCTTATGATTTGCTGTGGTGCTCATAGTTTGAGTCTCTTCAAGCTGCTGGACAGTGGCTCTGTTGTCATGGAGACTCATAAGTATAGAGCAGGAAACAAGGCTCACCCCCCTCACACACACACCCCTCCGGCCATAATGACAAACACAGCCTTATTATTGAGGGGGGCAGCTCTGCACGGACCATAACAGTAAGCACAGATTGCACTGACATGTTGAGCTTGATCAGCAGCTCACTTAATCAGATCTTACAGTACCTTGCCTCAAAGTCTTAAGCAGCTGGGACCTTGTTGTGGTGAAGCAACATGAAGGCACTTAGTGAAAGGAACATCTGAAAGTGATGAAGAAAGATTCAAAGGTCCAACAAAGTGTATACGAGTAGAAAAAAATGCTGCAGGTATATGCCTTCAAATATACACCATCAGTCATTTACCCTGAAAACCACTTTCAAAATTTTGGACCAATTCTGTAGCATCTTGACAGTTATTTTAATTGCCTGAGGGCCACCACAAGTTCACTGATTTGCATAAAAATATCAGTGCATTAAAACCTGTGTCATGACTCCATTAAAAAGCTCTAGAAACGCAATTAGCAGGTACACTATGTATTTACTGTAAACATCTCAGTTGGTGGAAAATTGGTGTGAGCGGTAGGACATTGGCTGTGTTTACATTAGATACAACAAGCATGAAAGCAAGCTAATACAGAGAGGGGTGCATGGAGGTGTGTTTGAGATAGAGCTCGGGATGCTTTGCCATTTGAACTGTGCATTATGCAAGTGTAATTAAAGTCAGGCGGTATAAGGCACAATAATAAATATTCCTCTGCTTGTCTTTTCTCATGTTTTGTATCATGATGTTTACCTATTGTAAATAATCCTCACAATGGTGTACATTTTGACCCGTTCTCTAGGGGCTATAAAATATTGCAAAATATCCTTTTAATCTAAAATGTGCGTTTGTTTTGGAATTGGCAAAATGTTTAATGAGTTCATGCAGGTCACTGTCTGAACAGGATTATTCTAAAACTATGGCGATCTTGGTGAATCTGGTGATTTTATGGAACAAAAGCTTTTAGGTTAAACTTAGTAAGTAAAGTACAATTGCAACAATTAAGCAACTGAAAACCACGACATCCACCTGTTTTGTCATTTAAAACTGTCCTGTTCCTGGCCATGACTTCTATGTAACCATGTGAGTGTTTACTTAATTTATACCACATCACAGCAGATCACATAGACTCCAACAGTGCAGGTACATGAAAATCCTCAGCTGTACCATATTTGACAAAATCGCAGCCTGCATAGTGACACTGATTTCTGCTACAAATGGCTTTTCTTTTATACTCTCTTGGACAGGAAAAATGTTGGTTGATTTTACAATTACATGGCACTTCTCTCCTAGAGGACTCTGAGAGCTCCATGAAAAGGAATAAAACTTTTACTAAAAGAATGATGAAAAAGAAAATGCTTTTATTGAATATTTAAAAAATATGATTGAGTACATCTTTACTCCTGCTCACATGGCTTTCAGGTTCTCCAGACTCCTTACACAACAATGCACGTTTAATAAATTGTTCCATTTTGTGACAGCGGATACTTCATTTTTTATGTCATAACTGAAAAAACAGTCTTTACCTGAGGCTTACCTGGAGCCTTACCTTATCTAGAAGATGATCACTCTGTTGTCACTGAAGATATTGGAGACTAGATATTGAAAATACCACAAAATGAATATGGAAAACTGTCTCCTTTTCTCCACCTGGGTGTGATATCCTAATACAGTATGTGCTGAGGGGTTTTCAACTCCTTTCTTTATTTAAATCAGAAAACATCAGTTAGTGTAACTCTAAACAATGGTGTGGTTAAAAATGTCTACTGTGCATGGCGTAACCATGACATTTGGATTTTGACAGTGTAATTCGTCCTCAATACAAGAATGCAATAGTGTTTGTTTGTCTCGTTCAGTGCTGACAAATGTGAAGGGAAGCTTATGTGTCTTTATGAGGAACTGGAGATTGGAGATGGGAGGCTATGGGGTTTTTATATCGATAGGAAAAACATATAAATATTTAGTCAAATCATGCAGATTGAATTTATATACTTTCCTGTACAAGTTTCCTTTAAATATAATATGAAGGTTTCCATCTCCAGTATGGGCATATCTTTTCCCACATTGTACAACCATCCTGACCTTTATCTGCAAAACACATGTGCCCTTTTCTGCTGCTTCTGTCTTTGGAGTTTTCTTCTCTCCATTGACTCCTTTAACCTCCCTGTAACAACATTGTGGATGGGTGTCTTCTTTTTACAAAACATGCAAAAAGATGCCATCTGCTCCAATATTCTGAATTTAAAGCAGCACATCGTAACTTTGGCTTTTTACCTACATGATTCCATGGAAATAGAAAGATAAAACCATACTTTGGAACATCCCCCATGATGATAGATACATTTTGTACCATACTGTGGAATAAGTAACAGCATTTTTTCTCCGACAAGCAGGTGGAAGTCACATGCTTTTATTTTAGTCTTTTTTGACTACAAAATTACGAGGTGGGGCTTGAGGCAAATTAAGTACAAGTAAAAATGTTTTATGAGGGATTTACACAAGCTGCCTATCTTATGAGATGGGTGATTGTGTTGTGATTTGTGTTGTTTAAACCAAACTAATGGGAAAAATAATATTTTCTCTGCTACGTTTGCCAATACAATTCATGCCAGACAGAAAGTTGTGTGTCTGTGTGCATCTCAATACTGTGGACTACAAGCAGCTCTCCCAACTGTAATGTCTGTATGTCTCTTATTGGGACAAAAATGATAAGATTAATTTTCTATTTACCTGTCCCACATTTGCACCGAATTCTATTTAAAACAAAAAAAATCTTCTTTCTTAACTGCTGGTCCCTGGGGTTACTATTTTGGCCCTATTTCACTTTTTCTCGTTCATTTGCATTGGCAAATGCAACATTTAAATTAAATTCAATCAGTTATATCATCATGACACATCTGACACCCAAGGGACTGAAGACTTATTAGGACCCCCCACCACTATGTGGCACTCTTGAGAACCATAAGTCTGTCAGTGCAGTTTAATTAAGAATAGTCAACATAAAAAACATAATCTGTGGAACATGGAGATCATGTAGATATTCTTCACTCAATGATAATTATAATAATTAAACAAATGTGGTTTGATTGTTTCAAGTAAATGCCTTGACCTCTTGCCTATGTGCTAATGAAACTCATGAAAAATACAAATTGGTCACAAACGCAGCTATGTTGCACAGCTCGAACATTAGCTCCAGGAGTACCTGATCTTGTCCCATTTTCTATTTAGTGTCGGCTCCACCTGCCTCGGTGTCTTGGTTGTATTCTTAGAGATTATTAGAGTAATCCCTTCTGACCGCTGCACATAGCACTAACTGACAAACACCTGCTTGTCACTTATAAATTAACAGCCATCTAATCACATGGACCATTTATTGGAGCATTACACACCAGTGAAAACAGTTTGTTACAAAACTTACAACAAAAGTAACATGTTTCGTGAAAAGTATTACATAAAAAGGGCAAATAATATCTGAATATGTTGAGAAAAAAGTGTGATTTAGTGTTTACACTGCAATTAACATGGCCGATAAGGTGTTTGTATTTTTTGTTACCTAGTCTGTTCTTGTTAGCCACATGTGCCTGAAGTGAAATCTCACATCAAAGCTCAAAATAGTCTTCTTCCTGAATCCCATCAGTGACTAGACACAGAAATGCCTGCTCCATTTCAACTACACATTTGACGCTAATTAATTTTATGTCCTTTATTAAGCTGCAGACCCAGTTAATAGTGTGGCCTTAAAGATGTGTGGCAGACAATCCCGCTGGTGTGCACAGAGCTGGACACCTGGGAAATGCAGTTGACAGGTATCCTGGGAGTGATGTCGATTCAACAACAGCTGCCTATCTACACAATAATGAACGTACATATTTCTGCACTGGAGGAGATGGGAAACACCTGTATGCTATAGTATTAAACATGTATAATTTTACTTTTCTGGTTACGCATAGCATAAACCATATACAGTCTATGGCCTAAACCTATCTTGTATTTATTCAAGATTTTGGCTGCTAAAACTATTTGGGCTGGTGGCTCCAACCGCTTGTTTCCATACAGATTGATACATTTAATCCCATATTATAATTCTAAACAAAACAGCAATATCTCTCTGTAGACAAGCAGATGGTGGAACCTCCGAGTTACATCGAGAACCTTTAATGCTAATGGCCGTATGTACATCATAGTGTGTCAAATAAAATCTTTCTAGAGTTTCAGTATTTATCAAATGTAGAATGCTCACTCCTTCCAGGTTCTTCCAGGTTCTTCCAGGTTCAATCTGAAAACTTTATCCTGCTTTGTGATTTCAGCTTGATCATTTATTGCTTATATCCACATAATACTCACTGGAACTGCAATATTAAAAATATATTATCTTTTGTGTCTGTGTAATTTAAATAATATTTAAACAATATTCAATTTCACCATGGTAATGGTATGAAAATTTCCAGTGTGCTGTTGACTGACACATGACAGGTTTCTTGGTCCAAGCGTTGAATTAGCTAACGGCACATCTTTGTGCACATCCATTAACCCAGGCCCGCCTCCCTCGCACGACGAGCTGTTGTTTATTCTGCTCACTTACACCCAGCAGCCCCTTTAACCTCCATCTCTCCCACCTACTGTATACTCGTCATATCTGTCTATAGGCACTGTGCCCTGTGCTCAGCACATTGTTGTTCAAACTGATTTGGTGCCTTTAAGCAAAGCTGTTCTTTTGGCTTCCAGTGACTCAGAGGAAGAGACCATTTTAGTGTATGCGGTGAGAATGTCCCTTGTAGGTTGAACATGTTCACACTGGACTGTGAGCTGTGTTTATAAACCTCCAAGCAGTTCTAATTTTAGTAAATAAATAAAAGATGCATGCATGAACATGGCATAACACATTTGTATTGTTCTGTTCAAAAATGTAAACTCAATTTAACCTATTAATTAGGTTATATTTAACCAAAGACCACATACATCCATGTGACGTGGTGGTAATATCTATGTTATTAGGCTAAAAATATGTTGTACATTTCCTGCTCCAAAGCCCTAATTAATTAGTATTCTCCAGACAGTTGTGCAAGTGGGCTGTGATTCATTATCTGACCCCAAATGTCTTTTCTTTGTTTTGTAGGGATCAATCAAGGCAGCTGTTACAGAATCAACCACTTTCCTGACGACAATGACTATGACACAGACAGCTCCGAGTACCTACTGCGTGAGTTTTTATTTGAAGTTGGAACAGAGATTAATCTCAATTTAATACTCTGTTATTTTGCGATAATGATTTTTAAAAATCCATCTTTGCTCAGTAATGAGGTCCCTTTAATTTCCCTGACAAACAATTAAAAATGACTCATGAAGGATTGTGATGAGTTTGGCTTTACCTCGTCTGAAGTCGCAGCCAATTCAGGATCTGCCTATTATGACAGAGAGAACAAAAACTCTTATCAGTGCAGCCCATTAACCAGGCAGCATAGAGGGCCGGCTTTACAGTTCAATAGACTTCACCATCCTTGGAAATGTGTCAAATAGCACAGCTTTTTATTTCTGTGGACATCCCTCAGCAGATTCAAAGTAGTATGTGTAGCATGTGTTACATAAACATTAGGGATCTATATCCTCATGTAAGTTGAACCTATCAACTCTACTGAACACCGAAGACTTGTGTAATAACACAATATTTTTGGTATGTCCCAAATAATAATATATTTATAGTAATATATAAATATATAAATATATAATGGTAATATAGATGTAAGAATTAAGAAGTTTATTAAACATTCAATTATTATTTTAATTTACATTGACATTTATCTGAATTGCATTCTTTTTACGATCATTGGCTCTGTTAACGTAATATCCATTTGTGTACAGGTATCGTGCGTGCCTCCAGCATGTTTCCCATCCTGAGCACTGTGCTGCTGATGCTCGGGGGGCTGTGTGTCGGGGTGGGCCGTCTCTATAATAAAACCAACACGGTCCTCCTCAGCGCGGGCATCCTGTTTGTAGCAGCAGGTGAGTTTTACACCAGGGCTCTTGCAGTCAGGGCCAATCATCAGTGCATTTAAGCCCATAAAGAAGCAACTGCAGCTATAGGCCACCTGTGGTCACACGTCCAGTCTGATCAATGGAGCAATCATAAAGATGAACTCCACTGGACAATGTGGGCTTTTGTCAGTGATTAGAACAGTGACTGTGTGAGTAATCACTAGTAAAGCCCATTGTGTTAGGTCAACAATAGAATGCAATGTAATAGCATTGTATGGCAGCAGTACATCCAAAACTAGTGCATGTTTCACTTAGAAAACTGTCCTTTTCATGCCTTGTTACTGATTGTGACTACATAGTTCCACTAAGGCTATCTCAAAGATGTATCCATTACTATAATGTGCACTACCAGATATTATTAATGGTTCATTGACATGGTGTCTTTTTCTGTTTAGGCCTAAGCAACATCATTGGAATTATTGTGTATATCTCCAGCAATGCTGGTGACCCCAACGACAAAAGGGACGATGACAAAAAATACACCTACTCCTATGGCTGGTCCTTCTACTTTGGCGCTCTCTCCTTCATTGTGGCAGAGACTGTGGCAGTGCTGGCTATTAACATTTACATTGAGAAAAACAAAGAGATCCGCTGGAAGGCACGGCGAGAGTTCATTCGGTCTCTCTCCTCCTCCTCTCCTTACTCCAGGATACCCAGTTTTCGCTATCGCCGGCGGACGTCCCACACAAGTTCTCACTCCACTGAAGCCTCACGTGAAAACTCTCCAGTAGTTGGCCTAAAGAGGGCGCCGTCTTCCAGCGGACCTCTAGATGAACTGTCTATGTATGCATTAGCACGCGACAGTGTCACCGAAAACACCTATAGCCCAGAACACGAGGCGGCAGCTGAGTTCTTACAGGTCCATAACTGTTTCCCCAATGATTTAAAAGATGGGGGCAACCGCAGGACAACACCAGTGTGAGCAGCTCCATCTTAGAACAAAACCAATATGGCTAACCTGTCTTGGAATAGTCATGAATTGAAGAGGCTTTCTTGAAGAGATTGCCTTGAAGAACATTTCGGACAGTGATCTAGACAGAGCCAACGATGTGTTTTTCTTTTTGTTGCTTAAGACTTTCAAAGCAGATTCCCCATTAAGTGTACCATAGCCAAATCAGTGTTACCTTTCAGCTGTGGCCTTGACCTGTGCAGCTGTTGCCACACACCATGTCCAAGAGTGGTGTCATCAGCAGACTTGTAAATGACATAACATGGTGCTAATGAAAAGTCAACTCCACATGTCTCTGTAAGTTAAGTCATGCCTTATGCTCTCCCCCTGTAGGCCTTTAGGAGAGAGTTTATCCTCCACCATTTATCGGCTTGAACTAAAGTCAATTTTTGTCCTGTGCGTATCTTCCGTATCTTTTAGACTGTCCTTCCACCCAGATGTAACACTGTGTACGCCAATCATAACTAAAGATCTGAGCCAGACACCAAATCGTGAACTCCATGTTTGTCATTCTATCCACATATCTCTCTGGTATCCGCTGTTTTACTTGTACAGTCTTTAGTTTTCTCAGGTATAGCCTATGAGATGATTACATATTGACTATAATTGGAGAAAATGCCATTAATGTGTTTAAGAGGTCCTATGAATGAATGCTTGATCAGTGTGTCTTTACAGTCTTAGGGCTATTCAGCTGGTTGTGGATTTTAGTACGCTCACAAACCTGAAATACAATATTTGATTCTGTTCAGTGTTTTTGGTGTCGTACAAAGAAAGAAGGGACTAAACAAGCCTATGTAAAAGAAAGCCATCTGTACAATTTTCTAGTGTGAAAAAATCTTGATGTGTTTGTACTGTAAAGTAGTCACCTCCCTGTATATAAATGTATGAGAACATATTAGGACATGTACAGGCAAACCTTTTGTAATCTGAAATCATTCTACAGTGAAAATGTACCAATTATATTCTGCTTACAATGGCTTTCAGACCCAAACTATCGTATTTTGAATATTTGTTTTGTAATGTAAGGTTGCACAGAAGAAAAAATAACTTAAGAACATTTTCTGCTCTTGTGCAACAGCTGTATTTTGCTGAATGTGCTTATTATTGTTTTGTGAAATGGGTGCATTTTATTTGTCAGAAGCACAAATGGAACTAACGGACAGATAGCTCAGCAAGAAAAAACATTGAATATGGACATATGGTTTTGTCATGTGCTGCTTATCCCATTTGAGGAGGTTATAGGATTATCATCAGGTGGATGCTCCAGACAGTCTATTAGATAGGAGACAACCAGTCCATTCTGCCACACCAAGAGCCATTTTGATTCACAATTCAACTACCTATTTTGAGGTAGCCTTTACTTTGTTTTTAAAGGCAATTTGGCACTGCTCCTTCTTGAATTTCTGTAGCCATAACCACAATCTGAAAGTGTCTTATATGTATTATTGACGCTTATAGATGCTTGGTTCTATGCTCAATGGCAAAGCCAGATGCATTTCAATATTGGTAACATAAAGTTTTAAATACTTGATCAAATTCATACACCAATCAATATTAATTTATAGAGCACTTTACAAAACTCAACATGACCAAAGTACTGTCCAGTAAAATACATGCGTGTTAACCAGTTTGACCACTGGGTCATCACACCAAACATGTTTGACCCACATTGAGTTGTACAGAGTCTTTTGAACATTCCCAGTTGTCAAACCATACACAGTAAATAGGAATGACAACCATTTATCTGAAGAGACCTTAAAGATGATGTGCCAAAAGTGATCTTTGTACCTGTTTTCATATATTTTAAGTATCCCATGTTACCTCCTGAAGAGGAGGCCAAGCTCCTCGCCAAGTTTAACTTCTGAATAAACAATTTACTCCAGGCATGTGACATGTAATAATCACCAAAATCTTAATGTAAGAAGAGATTTTCTGGCTACAGTTATGGCCGCTGTGATTAAACAAGTTAATGTGCAGATGTGTTAACGGGATGTTTCTGTTCAAGAAAAAAGGACCAGAACTATGTGACTGTTTTCTGACATTGAATAGTAGTGCCTTTGTTACAGACTTCCTGTTTCATGTCTTGTTACTCTGTCATTTTTATTGTATATTTAAAAATAAACTAAATCAGGGTTACATTGTTGTGTCTTTTTGAAAAAGGTTTTGTTTTCCACACAGAGGTTAATTGTGGATGACCTTGGATCTAGAATGTTCACCTCTCAGTTGCTCAGAGCTGTGATGCCAGACCACTTCAGTCTAAAGTTACATTGTTTTGAGGAAAGTCATTCAAACTGGCTCTGAAACTTTAAGTGCAATGTTTTATCCTTTCAGGCACCATGTAAACTATTTCTTCATCAGAATTTCTCACTAGCTACCAATCTATTTCTTTATGACTACATTGTTTACCCAGCAGGGAAAATTATATTTTGGTTGTTATCCTGTATTGCTACATAACAACTACATCAATGCTTTTGGAATTTCAGCCTAATTTTATTTATGTGCAATTTATGTTCATTAGCTCTCAATTCCACATATCATGTAGCTCGGTGCTCAGAGACTCTCAAGCTGTAAGGTCAAATGGGACAGAGAAGCAGGCCGTGCTAACATAGGCTAACGCGCTCTAACTGTTTCTGTTGTTTTTGTAGTGATGGAATATTAACATGACCCTCATAGAAATGGCTTGGGGGCATGGCTAATCTAATTCTGCTTGAGTAATGTTGCCTGTCATCTGCAAATGAATATAGTTGGGTCTCCTCTGAAGGCCAGGCAATCTCTTCTGGTACGGGTAAATTTAGCCTCCAATTAAGCATGTTTTTTTCAGCCAGGAATAAAACCCGGGTAACCGTAATTGAAGCTAATCACTGCTGAGTTCATGTGTCAATCCTCATTTCAGTGTTTTTTGGCACATCTGTGCTACTTACCAAAACTGACTGCTGAACACCAATGACATGTGTTGAATGCAAGACCTTTTTGGCCCGCAGTGTTTTCAGAGATTTATTTTGTCATGATAAAGGTGATCCCCCTGGTATACGACACTCAATGTGAGTGACGCACTGCCCACCGTTCGTCCATCGCTTGTTGCTTGGAGACGCAGCGGATGCAAGGTGTGTGTGTGTTTGGTCCAATGCTCTCTCACAAACACACATAGCCTACCACTCCCCTTAAGGGCCAAGAGTGAATGAAGGGGGGGGGTCAGAAGGCCACCCGACAAGACATGGATGCTCCCCTAATACGCTATTATTACACACTTAAGGACAGATCTCCACAGGGTAAAGCAAGACATGGGCCCAGAGACTGAATGACAAGGAAGGAAAGAACCCTTCAGAGGCCCCTCTGAAGGGTACTTTAAATGTTTTTTGGGGTTTTTTTTGCATTTTGTGTTTAAAAGTGCAATGTCGATCGATTGTACTGCCCTATAGTTGTTGCTGATATAATTTTGTCAGTCAATGGTATCAAAATCTTTATTTAATTTGTCAGTTAATAGTCATTGTGTTCCTTTACCCAATTCAAAATTTTCTGACTCATTTGCTTTGCCAAATTGTTTTGGCTGTTCGCAATTTTGCTCCCTCAACACTGACTATTTCTTTGAATTGAAAAAGGTAAAAGCAAAAATGAACCAGCTGAAATGATGGCTCAGACTATTTTTCAATTCATGTATCTGGAAATATTCTGTCATTCAGTATTTTAAGAAGCTAGGGCAATGTGTGTGTGTAAGGGCTAAAAATGGGCCACAGTCCTGTCTCCAGTGGGGCAGGGCAGTTTATAAAAAGCAGCTACTTTCATTCTGACTTCCTCAGACTCACACTGGCGTTCAAACATTTCAAAAACTGGTCAACAGTCAAGAAAGTTTTTTTTTAATTGACAAGTTGAATAGGTAGGTCTTTTGAATCTTGTTGAATCTGGATCATCTGCTGCATCAGGTGGGACCTGTTTCTCAAATCTCAGAAGCTGATTGGCTCAATAAGTAGACCGGCTCATTCTGAGGTGATCATCTAATAAAGGAAGTGTCCCTCAGGAGTCCCCTGGCACAGTAACTAATGAGCTGCCAGCACATTACTGCCAATTGGAATATTCTAGAATTTGTGAACACTGGTTAGTAACAGCAGAGGTTTAAATTAGTAGTTGCTGTAATGCACAGACTTTGTAGTTTTAACTATTCTGCAGAAGCATAATCAGATTATTGGTTTTGGATTGGCTGTATTTAGCCCAAACATGGCATAATGGAAAGGGTTTAGCCATGACGCATGGCAGGCAAAGTGAACAAAAATGTCTATAAAAATACAAATCACTGCACACAAAAAAGATTGTCACACTGATGCCTCAGAAAGCTGAAAATGTTCAAGAACACTTCTTAGTATATATTCATTTAAGCACAAAATGGCTCCATTTCCACAAGGGCAACTCAGGAGGGAGAGGAGGAGAAAACTAGGCCAATGTTATCTGGCCCCTTTTTACGGAGCATAGGCACAAGGCAGAGAAGACGAAGGAGTGAGCGGTGGAGAGCTCACAGGGACACTGTGCTGTAGTGAAAACACCTCTCCTGAAGGACAACTCTGGAGTCCGGTGACCTCAGCCCACCTCACAAACACGGACATGTTTGAGGAGCAGGCCACCAAGGTGAAGATCACGTCAGTGGTGATTGTGGTGGGCATGTCGTCCATGCTGGCTGCTGTGGTGACGGACCACTGGGCAGTGCTCAGCCCTCGTGTGGAGAAGCTCAATGCCACCTGTGAAGCAGCACACTTTGGCCTCTGGAGGCTCTGTAAGAAGAGTATCTACATAGTACAAGAGGACCCACAGGGCAAAGGCTGTGGCCCCATCAGTTTACCTGGAGGTAAGAAACAGCTTTTCATTCAAGGCCATTCATAAATTTTGTCTTTACTTCAGTGGGCTGTTATGGCGTTGATACATATACTAATGCGGAGATTTGAGACATGGGGAAAAAGAGAAATTGGTAATAAGAATAAAATGTTTATATTTCAAAGCACTCCAATTCATTTTTCCATCCTTCATGGCACCCCTGGAGTCTTCAAGATTTTGGTGCAGGTCTTTTCATAATGAATTTACTGTGGTACAATTTGGACATTATTTAAACCAAAATTTTTAGGATTATTTTTCCCCTATAGAAGCCTTTTTGTAGAATTTCAAAAACCAGTATATCATCCTTTGACTGTCTGGTGCTCTGCTCTGCTCTCAGCTGAAGACTTTCAAGGATGTGATGTAGAATGGAAGAATTCTGGAGAGGTTTGTGTTCACTCATAAGATAAAATACATACCTCCAATACCATTAATGTTATGGAGTAAGCTTTATAAATACTTATACCTATGTGATAATAATTATCAAAGCATTACAATTGAGAAGAAAACAGAGAATTGGCCAAGCCAAAAGTATCGTCTTGCAGCGAAAACATTGGCCAGTCTCCTCTTCCCTCATCATCGTTGGTCCGTTGTCCTCCATCTGTGCTGGTCTTCACACACAGAGGCACATGCCAGCACATATGTTGGCATGAGCCCACCCACACTACACAAACCCTGCACAAATGGACAAGTGTACCATCATTATCTTTACAAAGGAAACACACTATGACAATTAAACTGCCCCAGTCAAGCTCTGCACTCCTTACCACACTGTTATGCCTCATTTGTCGTGTTTGGCCAACGAAATGAAAAAATCAGTACCCAGAGATGGCTGAACTCTCAGATCACTAGAAGAAGTGTTGCAACAGCTGTCAGTGTTTGCACCTACACTATAATGAAAGTAGCTTGAATGGATCTCTTCACTGTGTCATGGTAAACTGACATTGTCTTTGATCAAACAACAAAGAAAAGACAGTCAAGAAAGAAATTTTGTACTTGAGATGAAACGTGACATGGAATATGTTATCTATTGCATATTATTTAAGGATAGTGTCATTGGTCTGTCAGGGATAAACACACAAAGTTGCACTTGGGTTATGCACCTGTCACCCAGTCAAGTGTGCTTAGTCTGCCTAGATGACAACAATATGTCTAGTGGGACAGACTGTATAAAACAGTTTAGCTTTATCAGTTCTGCATGCTCTATACGAGACTAGAGATGTTAACGGGACTCAACCAAACACACAACCACCTTGCTATAAAGCATACGGTGTCAAATACTTTGCTTTTGTCCACTGCAATAAACAAACAAATAAACAAAGATCTTTGGAGACACTGATCATTTCTATGGAACTTTCATGCCACGGTAACACATGAATAACATACATAGTGTTGGATTCGTTTTTCAATCACAAAGACCATTCAAAACAGCATTTCAGTCAACATACATTTCAACTCTCCTGCTTATTGCGTATAACTGCACAAATTACAACAAAAATTTAAGTAATCTAATGTGTCTCTCTGAAATGGCCTCGTAGCTTTAATTACCTCCGGTCTGTGAACAGCGTCTGCCCGTAGCTCTCAGCCTCTCTGCCCTGTGGCTGGTGTGTGTGGTTGTGTGTGTGTGTGTGTGCGTGCCCGGCAGCCTAACTCTCCCATTTTGATTCTGACTCTATCATTGACTTGGCCTCGGGCGGCTCTGCTTCAGGATCAGTACAGGCCTTAATGAAGTGTGGCTTCCTGCGTGAGCACAGGAGTTAGGAGTACACCTGGGAGACTCCACAGGGACAGAACAGAACAAGATGGAAAAGATGTGCGAGGCGCTGTGGGTCAGGGATGTTCATAGTACTCTTGTATCATACATGTGCATTCTGCCGATGGGTCTATGGGCAGAACAAGTATAAAAATGGTGAGGTTTGGGGTCAGTGGCCCCAGGGCAGCTGTGGCTACAGGATTATACCACCACCACACCAAGTGTGGAGACTGAAGAGTGAATGAATGATGCAATGTACTTGAAGCATTGAAAGGACGCTTATACGATTTGAGCATGGTGGATTGGTGGATTCTCTTTCATTGTAAAAAAAATCACAGGGGGACAGTAAGTGCACAAATGATTATTGACTGAATGCTTTCATTCTCTTGGTGATATAAAATTGCATACGAATTCCATTAATAGACATTTACCCCTGAACTACAACTGCAGGTCTCAATCAGGCAAAGCAATACTACCATTCACTTTATGACAATATCTGTCTGACAGTACCATTAATGTACGCTTCACAGGAAATCGCTCCTCGAATTCAAGAAGCTTGGACCTCAGACAAGCCCTTGCATGATGAGGGTCAATAGTGTAGAAGCTCAAACTATTGAGTGGTGGCAGGGCAGCTTTCATCCCCTTGCAGTCATCATTATGTTGTGCCTGTTAGTGTGTAGCCTTCTTAGGTCAGAAAAGACTAGAGGTTTGACATATCTCATCAATGTAAGGCGACAGTATATTTCTGCAGACTAGTCCCCAGTGTAATGAATGTTGCAGTACCAGACAGTTTGACAGGAGCAGTAAAACGGTGTCTTGTATCAGCCAAACTGTCTCTCTAATACGCCTTAACACATGGACTGAAGTGAAAAGGGATGACTTTCTTCCCACAACTGCTGCCAGAGGTGTTTAGATGAGTGTTCATGGTTTTATTGAGCTTTTAACTGTCAAGAAATATCTACTTCTTAGTATCTATTGGCCTGTATAGACACTTTTTCCTGAGTAAAGTGAATACTAATAACACATTAAAGCCACAAGATGCATTAGAGGCCCTGGCCCTCTCTGGAGACATCAAGGGGTAATTCTCAGGTGATTCCCAAGTGATTTGCAGGTAATAATTGTATAGAAGGAATTACCTGGGAATAGCCTGAGAATCACTAGGGAAATCAAAGCTACCCGGGAATTACTGGAAATTACAGTTTATGGTTGCATGAGAGAGAGGAGAGTGGAGGCTCTATATTTTTAATATAATATTATTTGTTAGTATTGTTATTAACTTAGAAAAAGATGTAGCCATAGTTGATAGAAGTATGCAGGTGCATATGCTGGTGGTGAGCGTGGAATGAATAAGGGTACAACACGATGACATATGAAGAAGAGAGGGCAGAGAACTGAACCATGGGGGACTCTTTGGGGGATGGGAGCAGATTGGTTGTACAGTTGAAAGAGGTTGTTCTGTGAGGAGGGCACCAGCCACTGTTTGCCTAGTGGCTCACTGAACATTGATTTTGGGGCAAGCGTCAGCGCCATAAGCAAATCAAGTAAACTGAAATAAATGTAGACACTTCCAGTGTTAATAAATTTGTGTTCTGATAATGACTCATTATCAACACCTTATTAATAATTTATGATGACTCATTATATCAAATAGCACATTGCAGATGTATATCAGATGAATTATATGATAACACAAACCTACTTTACCTAATTTATACATTAGTCCCATTACTACTGTAAAGATAATCAAATGATGCAAATTGCTAAAAGCATGTCTGCAAAACAGTTTCCCTGTAATTTTGTCAAGAACCACTGATTCCTAGTTTATTAATTCCTAGTTTATTAAGTTATTGCTGTATGTACTTGAGATGAAACGTGACATGAAATATGTTATCTATTGCATATTATTTAAGGATAGTGTTATTGGTCTGTCAAGGATAAACACACAAAGTTGCACTTGGGTTATGCACCTGTCACCCAGTCAAGTGTGCTTAGTCTGCCTAGATGACAACAATATGTCTAGTGGGACAGACTGTATAAAACAGTTTAGCTTTATCAGTTCTGCATGCTCTATACGAGACTAGAGATGTTAACGGGCTGTATGGAGTTCTGCATGGAGACTCAACCAAACACACAACTACCTTGCTATAAAGAAGAAAAGCAGAATTAGTCAAAAGGAAGTGAACTTGGTCCACTGCAGATTTAGGCTACAACTGTAAAAGAAGATGAACTCCTGCAACAAGAAGCAGAACCCTATTGAAACCTTTATTTAGTGTCCACAACATGGTTATGATCCCCCGATATCGGGCACTGTTGTACACAACTCCCAGCTTAATATGAGCCGTAGGTTGCATATTAAACGCAGGAGCGCAGCACAGTGGAGTTTAAAAGCTCCCCAAGTTGATTTGCGGTGCTTTGTAGAGATTACCTCCTTGATGAACATTATACCCAGGCAGGCAGTGATTGGACTTAATAACACACATTTGCATTTTTTCTAAACAGAGGGGGAGCTGAGTGCTACACACCTTATTTCCATGCATGTGATTAGAGTGCGTTTGTGAAGGGCTTGTGAAATGATAGCAGAAATACATCGACTTTTGAAATGAGCCCTGACACATAACAGCATGAGTGCTGTTAAAAGACTCACTACCTGGTTTTATGGATTTGCACTGAGGTGTCTGGGTAGGAAAATAAACAGCCAGAATAGTGCCTTTGAGTGCATATGTTGTTCTACTGTTATACTCAGGAGTAACTGGACTCTTCACACTGAAGAAATTAACATGATGACTATTTTATACAATGGCTGCTTGGTCTTAACAGCTGTTTTTATTCCTCAGAAATTCCTTGAAAAGCATCTGTCAATAGGATTACGTCTCCACAGATTTGACATGTAAATTGGCATACATACATTTAATACCGGTACCTATTCTAAGCAAAGCAATAACATTCCCATGGAGACAAAAAGATGGCGGACCTTCCATCAAAAGTCACATGGCGCACTTTTATAACACGATTGACTACATTGCATAAACCATCACCCTTGTGTTTGTCCACAGTCTAATGGTGTTGTTCCTTTGTCCTATTTTTTGTCCTATTATGCTTTCACTGACCCACAACTTGGTCTGTGTGTACAAGGACAAAACAGGGAATGCAGCCAACTAAAAAACAATTATTTCTGAATGCATTTGTTGTAAGTGCTGGCAAGGTTGTTGAGCTTTCTTTATAGGATTTAGTTGAAATTTCACAGGTGCTTGATGAAGCAGTCTTGTGTAAAATATGAAAACAGATGTGTTTCCGGCAACAATACTCCACTTTCTATTACATAACATGTCAACAGTATCAAGCCAAGTTGTCTCGCACCTTTTGGCATTTTCATCTGCTGCTGTAAATGTTATAAAACTTTGTGTTGTGTGTGGGTGAGAGGTTTTGTTCAGATTTTTGGTGTAACAACAACTGACTTAATATTAAGGAAGACGAATTATTAAAAAATCAAGTTTATTACTGGACAGATTCTTAGAAGTACACTTAAAGGTGTAACTTTTCTGGGGGGTCTGCCAACTGCTTGCCTCCATGGAGATGTTATTGCTTTTCCTGTATTGGCAATAAACTGATCAATCTTGCCTTTATTCAATTACAGGTGATTTTATTGCTCAAAAATGGTTTCACAGTATAAATCTATGCTGTGGAACATTCTAGGCAAAGCAATTACATCTCTATGGACTCAAGCAAATGGCAGACCATCCACTAGAAAAGATACATAGTGCACCTTTAATGAGAGAAGACTAGTGAACATGCATCAAGACATGTAAGCATTTTCTGGAACTCTCAGCAAATATTTTTAGTTGAGTTATTTTTCCTAAAGTAAAAAAAAAATCTTAGTGACAAATCTTAAACATTGGATCCTATTTTAATGTAGGGTAAGCAGAAAATAAAGACAGAAAAAAGTTGACAGGTAATGACAATTTAGTAATATTTTCTTGAAGAGTTTACAGTTTTCCTGAATTTGTATGTGTCACAGTTCTGGTTTAAGTGTCAAAACTTGTTGTGGATGTATTATGTTACATTCATCACAACCATTTGTTATTACTACACAACTTTTGACACAACTTTCTTGTGTGTCTGTATTGTCCACATTTGCAGACCTATGCAATTATGCATGCAGCCGCTATGTTATGCCTTTTCCATGGGTAAACACACAGGACCAGCTAGGACCTCCAGCAGCCTGTTGCTAGGTTACCTCTTTAGTGATTCCTTCTCATCCATCCTAACAAACAGCTTCTGTGTGACTCTCTCTCTCTCTCTCTCTCTCTCTCTCTCTCCCTCTCTCTCTCTCTCTCTCTCTTCCTCTGTCTTCCACTCTCACTCTCTCTTGCACACACACACACACACGTTGGGTTCCATGCTTTGTTGGGACATTAATCCTAACCCTATCCTGACTTACATTCATTTCCAGGAGAGGTTGATCCTAACCTTAACCATAATTACCTGCTTATAACCTTAAACTAAACCCATAACTTTAACTTTAAACCATGATGTTGATCCAACTTTGAAGGATCGACCTAACGGTGGTCTGGCTTTTGGTCCTGTCAAAGCAGAGGGTCCCAAATGACTTTATACAGTCCCCACAATGTCATGAATACCCACGCACACCCACACTATATCAACACACTGACTGTTCCTATGTGGACACTGAGTGCACCTGTCTGCTTTATGGGTTTAATCTCAACCTGAAAACGCCAGTGGAAAAGGAGACTGTGGCCTGGCCTTTAATGTCGTCCTCAACACTTAGCAGTTGAAACAAATATAGATGGATATGTGGATGCTCCAGAAATGACTGCAGAGGGCAATGGTGCTCTGTGACGCTGCAGATTGCGGTCAAAGGAGTGACATTTGGGGACAGGAAAACAGGGAAACACAGTGAGGCTATTATTGCTGTAGCAGGAGGTGTGAAATGGTTTGGAGAAGTAAACACACGGATGGCAAACAGAGTGCAGCCGATTCAGAAGTGCTCAAGTCTTATGAGTATAACAGTCACACGGGAATGGACGCAGATTAGCCTGTTAGTGCTGTATTCTTTTGGAGCCTCAATGTTGTGAAATGTTGTGTTCTGTTAAAGTTGCAAAATGTAACTTTTGTGGTATAGAAGGTCCAAAGCATGGTATTAAATTTAGGTTGCCCCAGCGGCACTGAAAGATGATTCAAATGCAGAAGACGAATATCACCACTGGCAAAATAAAATGTGTCTTATTCTTAATCTTGGCTATCTTCTCAGATACAAATGATGGTGGCACCACCAGGCCAAGTTGCAGGTCAGGCCTGTGTATAGGCGAACCTCTCACTGCAAGAATGCATGTTTTTTTTCATTATGAACAACAAAACACCAGCAGCAAACTAATGCTAGATGGATACGTTTAATGCCATACTTTGGAGCATTCCAGACAAAGATAGTGTATTCACTGTGCATGTTGAATCTCCTGCTGCCACTTCCCAAATAAATCCTTTTTCCTCAAAATTAATTAAATTCTTTAAATAAATTCTCTAATACTTTAAATGTATTCAGTAGTTATTTGGCAGTGTGTTATTTAATGTGTACTCATTCCAAAAGAGGAGACCCAATTACAGCCCTGATGAAACCTGCCAATCAACACCCACTTTATATTAGTCACTAAAATAAAGGCTAACAGAGGGACCAGCAGAGACAGCATCATTGTGTGTAAAAAATCATAAATGGTTATCAAATAATAAATTCACCAATACTTACTGTGTATTTCTGTGACTCTTCTCTCTGTCCAACTTTCAGCAAAAAACTGCTCTTATTTTAAACACTTCACGTCGGGGGAAGAGGCTGAAGTTTTTGAAGTAAAGACGCAGAAAGGTGGGTGCCATCTCACATTTCCCTTGGAACCGTCTGTCTGATAAGTAAATAAATGCAGCCATCCCAATGTCCACTGACATATAAAAACAACATATTTGAAACTCCTGTTTCACCATAGACTAATCAGATAGAAGAAGGATACAAGGATACAAGGATTTATACACTCAATAGAAAATACAAAATAGCAAATATTTCATTGGTCACAGAGGGACCAAAGCACTGCTGTATATCTGTGAGTGCTGATTCTCCACCTGGCGTTATCCATCCACCTCAGATGTGAAATGAAACAGAGCCCAGTCGGAGTCATTTCATTCACAGTGTGAGCGTTTGAACACTATGGCAGATCACATCCTCTTAATCTGCTCAGCTCAACAATATGGAGGTGGGCAGACTCAGAGAGATGATGTGAGCTGTGGCATTATTGCCAGTCTGGATAAATGACTGTTGTTTTTTAAGTGAGGCTAATTAAAGGGCTAATTATCTGTGTCATAACTTGCCTGTGTGCAATTTTGAAACAATTATGTGTAAGCGGTAATGCCGCCCTCCGTATGTCGCTTCCCACTCACTGTTGTCTCAATACTTTGTCTTGCTCTATCTCTCCCAGAGTACTAGCTTTTTCCAGCAGCCATTTTAGTCTGTTCCATGATTCTCATTTTGGACATCTTCATATTTTCAAAATGAATGTATATTCTTTACAACTAGAATGAGCACCAACACTGACCATACATCAATTAGTTTTAAAAATACAATATGGACTTTTTCATGAATCACTCAAAAAGAGAAAGATGTTATTATTTTAAATTCAATGTATAAAAAGCTCTGATATAGACTTCAGAGAGCCAGAGAACCACTTGTTCAGATGCAAATTCAAACCCATCTTTTTTCATTTCCAATATCTTCCTAATGGGAAAATCACTGGCAAAGTGCCCCAGAGTCACCAAATTTGTTTTTGTTTAACTTAGTGACAGGTGTACTTTTACAAAACATTTTACCGCCTCCTTCTCTCTTTCTCCTCAGAGTACAATATCTCTGCCGCAGCCATTGCCATCTTCAGCCTGTTCTTCATGATCCTGGGCACGCTCTGTGTGGTCTTCTCGTTTGGGAAGGGCCGGGACTACCTGCTGAGACCTGCTGGGATGTTCTTTGCTTTTGCAGGTCAAACTCACACAGCGCAGGGCATCTCTGGCCTCTCAGTGTAACTAATAGAGTGTGATGGTTATACACACACGGGATGGTACCTGTGCAGTTCATTTAAGACATGACAAAGATGATTTTTCACTCCTCATTTGAAGGTGGCAAGGGCTGATAGATGATTTCAGGATTTGTAAATGAGATGTGATAGCTGTGACCTCTCTGAAGGAGCGCACAAAGTTTAGTTTGAAGATAGCAAGATTTGAATGTGAAGAAAATAATATTTTGACAAAAATATAATGCAGGTATACGAAGGTATAACGCAAAAATTCAAGTTGGAGGAACAGTCGTCAGTAGCAATTTCTTCATACGACAATGTAAGTATGGTCAATGGTCATATTTTCATACAGTGCTTTTCCACCTTCAAGGCACTCAAAGCACTTTATATAAAGGAACCACTCATCCATTCAAACACACATTCATATACCAGTGTACACAGACACTGGGGCAAAGAGGGTCTTGCCTAAGAACACAACAACAGTATTCTTCTATGGGAGCTGGAATCACACCACCAACCTGTGGGTCAGTGGATCTGACCACTCTACCAATGAAGTTTTATGTCGAAAGCAGGATTTCGAACCGCTAACCTTTGTATCAGTGCACAAACACTACCAACTGAGCTACTGTCGCCCCCACTTAGCCATTGTCGCCCCTGTATGCTTGTTTTTCACATTTGTAGTTATCATTAGTTATTCATAGTATTCACAGAAACTACAAAAAAAAAAGCAAAAAGAAATGTTTATTAATATTTTAATCATGCAATCTAAAAACAGAGATTGACAGTTTGCAATGATAGGCTCCTGTTGGAATTGGGATGTCTCTGCCACAACTTGAATCATTATTCCCGTCACTAAAACTAGGAAAGCAAAAACTAGCACTTGCCAATTTGGACTACACTTACCTAATAATTAATGAAGTAAATGCAAGACCTGCCAATCAACTCCCACACTTAAATAGTCACTCAAACACACCGATCACCTACGGAAGTACCTTAGTTCGAGGCAATGTAAAAATATAACCCAGAGCTTTGACATCTCCATCATGGCGGTATGTGTTTTGAAACAGTTGTGATGGCACCTCTCACCTCACAGCTGTTTTCCTTCACAGGCCTGTGCATCATCATTTCGGTGGAGGTGATGCGCCAGTCTGTCAAGAGAATGATTGCCAGTGACGAGACCATCTGGATTGAATACTACTACTCGTGGTCCTTCACCTGTGCCTGCGCCGCGTTCACGCTCCTAATCCTCAGTGGCGCCGCCCTGCTGGTCATCTCTATGCCACACATGCCCCGCAACCCCTGGGAGACCTGCATGGATGCTGAGCCGGAGGTGCTAGACTGAAGGATTACAACTGAAGAGTAAAATACAGCCCTTTACTATTTGATTTGCATACAGAATGTGTAGCTGCAAAGTTTGAAAATTGAAGAAAGTAGAGGAAAGAAAGATTTTTTTCTTTTATGTTACAATGTTAATAGTAGTGTTTCTGTCCCTTTAACCATGCTTTACAGTGTAATCAGAAATAATTTATTAGTGGCTTTCTTTTTAGTAAAACAAGAAAAAATCTGTAAAGTTTGTCCAATTTAGAAAGTGATATAGACTACTCTATGTACACAGTGTATCAGTTAAAGGAGGCATACTCCACAAAATCAACTTTTATGAGCTCATCACCAAGCTATAATGTTTTTCCCTCATCATTACTCAAAGCTGTATTTTGATGGATTCATGCATGTTTGAGTAATCCTAAAATTGTCCTGCATTTGAAAGTGCTTAGAAAATCTTTGTGTTCACCTACCCCCTACTCCTGCCCACATCCTTGGACTTAGTTGCAATTATTTGAACAGGAAGTAATCTGTTCCATTTCTATAATTAAAAAAGCACAATATGTCCCCTTTAAAGGCCATGTGAGTTAAATGCTGTTGTGATCGAGTGTCAAACTGTTGAGAGATCACTTACGGGAGAACTCGGAATCAATGGAATTATTTTTAAGTCCAAATCTAAGACACTGATGACACTGACAGAAATCTTACAGGGCTTACATGACTCGTCAAGATTTCAACATTTGGGAAAAATGGACAGGCCATTTTTATACGAAATATTTAGATTTTTAAAAAGGCATTTCTACACAGCTGAAATATATATAATGATTGGTAATACAATTTTATAAGTGGTTACGTATAAAATCAAACTGGATGTATTTGCGATAAATTAGCTGTTTATTGGTGAGCCTTAGTGTTTATAGAACTGCACTGCCTGTTCGGTCCCATTTAGTGAATGCTTTGCTGAGTAGTAAATGTAAGAGTATGTTTACTTAAGGTAATTTAAGGTTGTAAATGTAGGCAGTTACAACCCCCCTCTGCTAAACCTGCCAGAGGAACACAGAGCTCTATTAAGTCCTCAGTCAGCTCTGAGTGAAGACGTGAATCACTCTAATGTCACTGTCCTCCTGTCCCCGGGGACGCTACAGATCAATGAGGACATTGATCGTCTGGAGAGGCCCAACTGGTCCCATACTCCCTGTTGGTTGGGATCTGCCATTGATTTTAGGTCAGTGTTCAACAGCCAGTGCCCCAGTCCATAATATTACGCATATGGCCACTGAACCCCTGGACTATACTTCATGCCAGTGTCAGTAAATGTTTAAGATAAGATTCACAAACAGTTGTAGAGGGTTATATAGAAGAGTTAAATATTTGCTTTAAAATCCAGTGCTTTTATTTAATGGCTTTACACCAAGCAGACATAACATTGTGATCATTAACATAAATAGGAGTGTGAACTTTTGTCAGCAGTCCATTTGAGTACCAATTTTATACAATTTTATACTGGAAACAGCAATAGCGATATCAACACAGGGTTTTACAGACACATAAATATATTTTCGACAGACACCCTATCCCTTTATTTAATAGCAAAGTTTAGTTGTAATTTTGTATTTTAATGGTTTTAGTTACTATTTACCCATAATGATGCAGCTATATGTATTGTTGCTTTGAGAAGCTGAATGCATAAAGTATTTTCACTGTTTCTTCTTGAAAATAAACAATCAAAAGTCATTTTGTGTTGTGATTTTGCCCACAGACGTTCTGAAGGTATCACTGAACAAAAATGGAAATTGAACTCCCGACTTTATCCCTGTGTCATTGCTCACACAAAGTCACCCTGGTCTGAGATGCTCTCAAGCAGAAAATGTGGTTCAATTGAGAGACAAAGCTATTGGAACGCTCTGGAGACCTGACACAAGGAGAAGGCTGGTGTTGTGTGCGGGCGTGTGGGGCGGGAGGGGTCAAAATGAGTGGAAGCTCCACAAATTATTCATGGCCAAAGCACACACCTTTTTCTAACTCTAACCAACCTGTTTGCTATTGTCTAAATAAGAATAAACAGTAAATATGATCGCTAATTTAGCGTTTGTGAAATGATGACATCCTGACATATTTCACAGTTTATATTATCTGCCCCTCTCCTGTCCTTTTCTGTCTTTTATGTGAACAGAATCCATGAATAGGTCCATCACCTGCTTGTTGCCATGGAGATATTATTGCTTTGCAATATTCCAAATCTTGGCATTATTAAACTTATTTATCATCATGGAGTCAAACAGGTCAGATCTGTGGAGAACACCTTTAATTGAATAAGCGCAAGATACGATAGCTATATGATGTCACTGTGGAATATTCCAGTCAAAGCAATAATATCTCCACAGAGACAAGCAGGTAGAAGAGCCCCTATGTATAAGTTCCAGGAGAAATAAATAAACTAAACCTTATGTAACATGTAATTCAGGTCTATCAATCTGCAGCTTACAACGTACTTTCTGTGATGATCCCAAGCCTTGATAAAGTATGTGAGGTGAGAGTGCAGGGTACAGTTCCTTGAGTAGACTACTTGGTCTGAATATTTGGCCCATCTAAGTTTAGCATGGTTTAGCGGGCACACTCCTTCTCACCCTGCCTTTCCTGTCTGACTATCTCCCCGCTCCAGTGCTCTCTTGAGCAGCCACTCTGCCGTCTAATGACTTGGATGGCGGTGAGTGTCGAGAGGAGATAGAGCTGTAATAAAGCGTCCGGTTGTATCTCCCGGTAGGACCTCAAACTACTGCACTTCTCCTCAGTGGGAGAAAAGGCCATGCCCTGAGAGCGTGCACTAAACGCTGTCAGAAAGACTTCAAGGGGAACTTTCACAGGATTTTACAGAAACATTTACCAAATACAAGATTTCATCATGTAGAGGTAACTGTAAAATGTAACGGATTCACAGAAAATGTACTTGATGATGGAAAGATGATTAATATTTGATCTTAACCTGAATGACACAGGGGTCTGGGGGCAGATGGGTTGTATGCAGTCAGAATGATCAACATATATCACATCTTACACAAAGATTTTTATAATGGCCAATTAAAATACTTCTGGCATCCCATCTCTTATATCTATCTGTTTGGGCACCAGCTTAGGTTAGTAGGATACACTACACAATAAAAAATAAGAATGATGTATTACAATTGAATTAATAGAAATAACAGTATTTAGAAGAATTGTACATATGACAGACAGAAATAACTACTTAAGTGTCACATGGATTCAGTCATCCTTCCTTTCAAATGTGATCAATAGTGTTCCAATGTAGTTTCAGCTAACAGACAAAATGACAGCCATCGGATCAAGTCAACAAGTCATACAGCAAAATCTTATCACAGTTTTGTTGGCATATTCCTCAGCTGTTCAATGAACACAAGTGTTTTGACTGTTCAAAAAATTTGCTTCTGACAAAAGAACAAAACATGTATTTTGGCAGTGCTGCCAATGGCAACAAGAGCAAAACTCCTACTGTTTGGTGAATTATTAATCCAAGACTGTTTTCACAATCAATAGCAAAAAGAAGTGGGAGAAAAGGTCATGTAATAATTGCAAATACACACACATAAGAAACTGTTGTTGAGAGCACTGAACATCGGAGCATTACTCACAGCAGCACTTGTGGAGAGAGAGATTAGAAGAGTGCCATTATGTTTTTACAAGAGGTAACCACAGCGGGAAGTGTACAAAAATCATGAATGAACCTGGATGACAAAAGAGCACATGCAAAGTATATAGTGTTACCGATTTTCCTTTTATAAGAGGCTTCACCACTGGTCCAACTGGGCGAAAGAAGGGGCCATTCCAAACTTAAAGCAACATCTGTGAGCAATTGTTATATCTGTTGTTTAGTTCTGTGAATAAGTCTGGATACATTTTGCAAAAATAATTAACATGTCCCAGAAAATAGAAGAGAGAGGTCCCACGCAGCTCATTGGCTGATTGTGCTTTTGGATGACGCTGGCAGTCGAAGCTCTCCATCACACAGACCAGTGACTCATTCATGGACCGACGTGGGAGTGAAGTGCAACCAAAGTTTTTTTTTTGTTTTTTTTTTTAAATTTCAATTTGTTCAGCTCAGTATACTGCTTCCTATTTATGCTTATTTCATAACCATGGCAACAGAGAAGAGAAGTAGGAAGTTATGGCAATGCACATCATGATTTGAATGACTAAATTCTGATATAATGCCATTTTGTAACTAACAGAGACTGTGGGTGGAAACTTATTGTTTTGCTTAAGCTGTCATACAAGATATTGATTTGTTGTCAATGTTTTTGTGCATTTTTATCATCAAATAAATAAATTCACATTTCAAAGGGAGACAAACACAAAAAATTAGCTTATCCAGAATCTTGTCTTGAAGGTGAGATACAATGTTTGTGTTATATTTGAGTACATTTTATTTCAGACAAGTGTATACAGCTGCATCTGTCTGCATAATGAAGTATTTTATTGACCGCAAAAACAGATGAAAGCTGGTCCACCCCTGCTTCACTGTCTGACCCTATCCCTAACCCTTTATCTCTACACATGGCCAAAAATACATGCAAGGATGCAAAGGATTTAGGAGAACTAAAAACAAGTTATGCTGATTTAGGTTGAGAAATTGGGTAATGTAGCTTTAAGTGTACATGTAGGCCATATTCATATGTCTAAATTATATTGCTTTTTTCTCAAGTTTCTTTCCTCTGCTGGTTGTCCACCCACTTCTACTCAGTTCTTCCGTGACATTTTTATTTTTATCTTTCACATGAGTGCGTCAGTGAATGCTTCATGCTTCTTTACTAATCTTTTAAAACTGCCTTACAATTAGTCTTTTGCTGTATTCTATTGACTCAAAAAAATCCTTGGCATAACAGTAAAGTGACAAAAAAGACAGGCATTTCATTCACTCTTTGTAATAACAACTTATAAGACGAATAAGACATTGATGGATGTCATAACCCAAATGAAAAAAAAATATTGAGACATGCATGAACAGTCGTACTTGCTGTACCGGAGGTGGTGGTTGTGTCTGCCTGTTTTTCCTGCACTTATCAGAGCAATAGAAAACAGAAGGACCATGTAGCTTCGTCTTGCCAATGACATATCACTACACACCATCAGAAAACCATTCTGGTAACTGTCTAGTGCAGTCCCCAGATAAAAGGTACATTCTCTCCTTTAGAGACTGTGAGCAGATAACCAGATACAGTGCTGTAATTACTGAGGAGCTAAATACACTCACATCTGGTTTTCTGAGGCCACAAGATTTGTTGTGTGATCACTGTTAAGGATGGAGAAACAAGTGTAAATTGTAGGGATATATTATTAAAAGGGCACTGTGTAACTGGTTGGGGGTTCACCACTTGCTTGTCTCCATGGAGAAGCTATTGCTATTAGGCCTGTCAAGATAATTAATATATCGACTTATCGCTCAATACAGTGTATGAGAGCCTGAACAATATATTTTGGGGCTCAATATTTATCGTGTTTACAATTTCTTTGTAAAAGTGGGGAGATTATTTTATTTTTTTTATTTTTTTAATATAACATTTGAGCTGTAAAAGGTTGAACAAGTGACTTCAGTGGCTAATTATTGGTGCACTCTGCTATTTATTTGCTGAAGCTCATGTCTTTTAATGATACTGTCTATTTAAAATGGTTTACTGGGATTATCTTGCATTATTATTATGATATCAGTGGCATAGTTTTATTATAGTTTATCGCAGTATATCTCTGTAGCAATATATCGTGCTTCAAAATGTGTTATTGTGACAGGCCTAATTGCTATGCCAAGCATTTTCCACAGTATGGCATTCAACTGAACTGTCTTAAATGTGCATTTATTCAAGGTGTCTTTATAGCTGAAACAATATCTAAAAAACATCTTACTGTGTTGTGTCTTCTCCAGATATATGACCTGTAACTTAGCCTGATGCATCATTTGCTTTTCTCCATGGACACATACAAATTTAATGCCATGCTGTGTAACATTTCAGGCATACCAGTAGCACTCAAGCCTTAAATGCAAGACAATGCAAGATTTCTCAAATATGCAGTAAATTAACAATGAGAAGACCATTCAAATCTAGTTAAACGTTCATAAAGTCAATTTTCCTTTAACATAGTTTAAAACAGGGAACATTGCATGCATTTGCCCCATCCACACATTGAAATAATCAGGACCAGTATTCCCTAATAAGATACACATAATGCTACATTTTCACCGCTAATCCGTGCAGTTCTCAGGGCAATAGAGAGAGACGACTTTTAATCCAGTGCTTGTGTGGCGTGTAGGTGAGTGAGCAATGAATGTGCCACAAGCTCTGTCAACACTGCTGCATACACTCATGTCATTTACAAACTCATTTACAAAACAGTCTAGGATCAGCCATGCAGAGCGCCCAAAACAAAGCCCCATTTGAAATCTGATTATAGATGTATTCTCTGAGGGCACACATATAAATCATTTGTATACTTACAGAAAATTAAAGATGAGAGCTGTACAGTATGGCATTGTAAATTCTGTATTGGATCGCAGTTATTTCATTTGTTTTGTTTCAACAATCATTCAAACTGTCTATTTTGTAGTTGTACAAGCTAATACTCGTACTAATCTCTGGACTGAAACCGGGGATCTTCTTGTTAAGCCTGCTTGTCTCTATGGAGATGTTATTGCTTTGCTTAGAATGTTCCACTGTATGGCATTAAAGGAATACATTTTTTTGTTATTCAAGCTGTTTTATAGCTAAAACCAAGAACTACATAAAACATTGTGAGTGAGCTCATATTTCAACAGATCTGACCTTCAACCTGGCCTGGTGGGGTAATTTCCTTGTCAGCATGGAGATAGATAAGTTAAATGCCATACTGGGGGACATTCTAAGCAAAGCAGTAAGTCACAAGCCTGCATAAATGAAAGTGATCTGATTTGTTATATTATTACTGTAGTTTTGCGAGGTTCAAAGACTGGTCATGATTTTCACATTAATCAAATGGACAGGAGGAAGTATCCACAAATTGCACAGTGTCTTTGTTCCCACGGTGACGAAAGACGTTAAGATCTCACCTTTGCTCTCCAGAGACCACATCATTAGCCACATCTAAAGCTTCGTTAATTTACCATTCCCTGCACTCCCCTCGCAAAGTCCTTTAGTTTGAACCGCACTCATGTTTCCCTTTCTATGTCCTTTGTATCGCAGTGCCATTTCTTCTGCATGCATACATATTTTCCCTTCAAATATATATTGGAAGTGTATTTACATTTTTAAATAGTTTTTTTTTACAAGTCCTGACATATATATGATTGCAATGTAAATTTAAACCTACTCAATCTTCCTGCTTGTCAAGAGAAATATGATAAATATATGATTTATATAGTTTTTTTCCACCTTCAAGGCACTCAAAGGGCTTTACATCAAGGAACCACTCACCCATTCACACACACATTCATACACCAGTGTACGCAGACGCTGGGGGCAATTTCATAACCAGTGTACGCAGACGCTGGGGGCAAGTTGAGTTAAATGTCTTGCCCAAGGACACAACTACAGCATTCATCTGTGGGAACTGGAATCGCACCGCCAGCCTGTGGGCCTGTGTATCAGTTGAAACTTTCTTTAAATGTTGACAAAACTTTAGTCACACTCTGGTATTCTCCGTACACTGATGCCTTTTAACTTCTCCTGCTTGACCGTGATTGGCTGATGTATAGCAACCAGTGTCTCCATAGTGACATGCAGGCAGCCGCTCAGTAGTGAGAGGGGGGTAATCAGAGAGCCCAAAATGCACAGCAGCCACTGTGACAAAGCAGAAATATTACATTGACCAAAAGATGCTATTTTAGCTCCAATTGCTACATACAAAAAGGTCTCATTTACAAACATATATTCATCTACATATGAAAACAATCTTGTCCCTGCAAACACTGCAAACTGATAGCTGTGATATGGGGCTCTTGTCACAGAAAAGCAAGCACAACCCCAAGATGAGAAGAAGACGCTCCAGCAATATCTCTCCCCTGGCAACAAGTTTAAATTTCATTATACATTATGCAAAGGACAATTTCATCTCCAAATGGAATGTGTACCTTGATGGCAGTCTGACCCACTCACACGGCAAACGGGTGGTCTGAAATCACAGGAAATGCATATTATAGAGCTTCTTTTAATATATATTTTTGAAGTATCGATTCACCAAGAGCATCAGACGCTAGCTACATGTTTGGGTTTGAGCTGGAGAATTGGATATGAGTGTAGCCATGGAAACAGTCCTGACATGGAAGCGTCAATCACTGCCTTAAAAGGTTGCATCTGCATGATTGATAAGCCTGGAGTGTGCACGAGGAAACAAAACAACATAATTATTCAAAAAGTTTATCTGATCAAAATGAACCACCATTGTCCTTGTGTTTCGGTGTTGTGGTTAAATTGAATGCAAATTATTTTCTACTCTCAACCGTGTTGGGTAATTGATGACCACTTGCCGGCTTGTTTTCACCGTGGGTTGTAACTTGTTTATGTCATAACAACAGGACCTTTTTAGACACAGTGCTAAAATTACCATATATCTAAAAAAAAAAAAATACATTTGCACTTGAGTAACAAAAGTACTGTAAAATGGATAAAAATGGCCTTTGTAAGGAAAGACCAGGAGAAATTTGTGTCAATACATAACAGAATTATTAATTTAAAAATGGTGCCTTGAGCATCACTTATTGAGCATTATTATGGTCTTTGAAATTTTGTATTGTCTTTTTTTCATTTTGTTTTTTTGGCTATTAAAAGCAGCACCACATAAAGACAAACATGTCTTTCAAGGTATTTTAGTGCAATAAAAAACACCTATAATAAAACAAATATCTCATAAGGCGCGTTCATGTTCGAAAATGTGATGATGTCATAAGAGGTGGTCTATATTATCTCTATGAGAGACTCACTGAGTATTGAAGAAATATTCTAAAGAAAAATCCACAAATGTTGAAACTATTTTTTTTATATGATATTGGGTCCACGTTGATCTTATAGTGTAAACTTCAAATGACAACACTGATGCTTTTGTGATGATTAATGGCATCACCTTTGAAGTCAACGTGCAAAATATTAACAATTTCACCTTAGTTCATTTGTGCTGATAGAAAATACTTAAACAATGGTGTAATCAAATCCATTAGCCTTTGTAGTAACATTGAAACCACTAAAGTAAATGTATCACTGTTGGATTTCTGAAGCGAGTTGGGCTTTATAATGGATGTTCTGTCCAAGAGCAGCAACAAAATCCACTGAAAATTAAACACTTCATCTCAAAAGAAAATCAAAAGCTTTTACTCCTTGAGTGTATGTTCAATTCTCAGCTCTCCTCAGTATTGTGGGTTCAGCATGACGGTACAATAAGGAGCAGAAGTCTGTTTTTTAATGTATTTTCACAAGAATTCTGGGTTTTTGTCAGTGTCATATGCTGCTGAGAGGAAATATTAACTGTGTGGAAAACTGTGACAAAACCCACACTATCAGAGCAGCACTCTAATCTTTTTTTCAATCCTAATGTGACATAATCACCTCACACTCTCCAGCCATCCCACTCCCTTCACTTGGCTCTGATAACGAACAGTCTCCTATGGCTGCTATGGATGTTCTATTCATACTTTATAACATTCCAGTCAAACTAACAACATCTTCATGGAGACAAGCAAGTAACCAAGCAATCAAACATTTTTTTTTTAAACTACCAGCTTAACCTCCCTGGCGAAAGTGATGATGGGACTTGAAAGGAATTACCATTTGACCCTATAGTTGTCAAAGGGTATGACCTCAGTACTGTATTGATAAAGCTGAACATTATCAGGTATTTCATTTGAATAATAATGCAACAAACAACATTTCTGTACAAACTTGTATATAAAATTGTTACTTTAACTTTCCTTTAATTAGTCTTTTCATGTGTCAGAATATTGGGACACAAAGCCAAACAGCCCACAGAGTGATTCTTGGCAACGGAAATTGGTTTGAGTGAAGATAACCACAATTTTCAGTGTGCAAACTCAGGACAAGATTGAAACGATTTTATTTGAAAAGAACTGTGCTCCACAGCCACCAAGAAATTCCACAGGGATACAAATGAGGCATATAAACCACTCGCACCCCACCCCCCTCGCACTCCACCTGTTGTAATGTAATCATGAATCTATCCCGTGTAATACCAGTTTCTCTCCTTCCTAGATATATGTCTCCAATAAACCTTTTATTAATTTTGTCTAGAGCACCACCCCCACCAAAGGAGAGGAAAAACACAATGAGACTTCTTACAGACTGGACCGGCTGTGAGCTAAGGTTAACTAAGTGACAGTAAAGGCCAAGTAGTGATGCTGAGCGGAGACAGCAGAGGAAGCCACGTCTCTTAGCAACAGTTTCTCCAACCGGCTACACTCAAACAAGTAAATCAAATATATATTAGCTTATTTGCTGCTATTTATTATTGCTATTACAACTATTTAAGTAGTTTGGGGTTGCCTCTCAGATCTTACCTATATGTTAGCTTGCCCTATGTGCCGTCATCTGCTGGCATTGAGAGAGATGAGTTTCATGCCATGGATACTGTGAAACATTTCAGGCAAAGCAACATCTCCATGGAAACAAGCATGTGACAGACCCTCCACTAGAAAAGTTACATAGTGCACCTTTATAGAGTAAAGAGCCGTTTTAGTTAGAGAAGTTAGAGGTTAGAGGTCATATGGACTCTACTCTATCAATATGTGTAAAATTGGTTCACTTTGTAATTCAAGCTTTTTAAGTTTGAAGTCTTTTTATATAAACTACTACATTTGTATTTTTTGCTGGGCTAAGTCAAAAATACTTACAAATGCAGGGTCTGTGATATCTGTAATGAATATTCAGCCAGTATATCTTTACATCACTATAATATCAGCTGTGTGTTACCATGGGTATTATTTCTGGTCTTTACATATGTGAGACTACTACTACCTCTAGAGTTAAAACAGATTTTTTTTCTTTCACAAACCCAATATTTTGCAACAAAATATAATATAAATGATTTATAAAACTGATTGATTGATTTATCTTTATTTATACAGGGGAACCCAATGAGAGCACTTGGGCTCTCTTTTTCATGGGTGCCCTGTGTTTTGTTTTTGCTGCAGATGTTGCAATATAGCTTCTATTCTTCTTCTTCTTCTTCTTCTT
>KN478961.1:1255-20487 GCA_000787095.1 Periophthalmodon schlosseri
TTCCCACTGTCCCCAAACAAACAAAAGCTCCGGAACACACGCACACACACACACACACACTCACGCGTCCAAATGTGCACGGAAACACCAAAACAGGAAACTCGCTTCGGTCTCTGAACTGAACAACTCCACTTCCCTAAACACGGTACTAACTATGGCACTCCCTCGGCCGCGCGCACAGAGTTTGACAGCGGCGGAGGAGCTGTCAGACGGTCTCACCTGATTACACGCGCACAGGGCTATCCAAAAGGACGACTTTAGCTACAAGTATGCCCACAAAGACGAACAAAGTGGAGACTGCAACATGACGCAGGAAAATATGCACGTGCCAAAAATATTACGTTTTTACTGTCAGAATGAACCAAAACAACTACACTGCAAAAACTAAACAGAACGGTGAAAAAACTCAGGATTTTGTTGTTTTTTTAAAGTTTGTGAATAGTTTATTTAAGCCATATTTGTGTTGGTTTGGTTTTGTTGAAAATAAATATGAAGATTTATATTGTAAATTTAAGTCGTTTTAACCCAGTAAATAATTGATTTTTTAAAAATGTACGAGTTTTGGTTGCAAGACATAAAACTGAAGTAGGCTATACTTTTGCCAGAGCAGTTTCCCGGCGTCACTGACAGTCTGACAGCCTCACCACGCGCCCCAAACTCGCTTCTGCCCGTGCCCACATCTCCTACCTGCTGCCAGTTCTCCTCCAGGGACGGGAGCGCGGAGAAGTACCCGGTGTCGTGCACGATCTGGAGCTCCTGGAAGATGCTGCACATGGGGATGACATCCATGACGAGGCCGAGGAAGGAGAGCCGAGAGGTGAGGAGTGCAGCGCGGTCACCGTGCGCATGTAGGACCCGCTCCAAACAGTGCGCGCCTTTGGAGCTTTTGGATGAGGGCTGTGACGCATGGAGAGAGCGCAGAACTGAACTCTACCCAAGTCCTTCAGCGCACTGTAAACTTCCCCCCGATTCAAAATGACACATGTACGTAACCCCCATGACGAGCCCGAGCGAAAACCAATGCGATAACAGCGACCATAGCCACGCCCACTCTGGAGGGCTCGTCCAATGCAGAGGCAGGGCTTGTGCGTTTCTCCGTCTCTGATTGGTGGGTGCGCCGAGCACTCGTAGATTTTCATTGGCGGAGTGTGGGACTATTTTTAGGCTGGTATAAAGAGCTCGTGCGCAGGAGCACGGAGGAAGTGCCGTTCCAGTGAATCAGACGCTCCGTGCTTCACCGCTGCGCTCCGCTCTCTCTGCCCGGGCCAGAGCGCAGCGCACACGGACACAGCAGCACCGAGGCACCGGTGACAGTAAACATACCGCACCGAGACTCGGGACTTTCCTTTTGCTCAAGGGCAATATTTGAGTTTACAACGGCCCGATGCATTCAACCACAATTATTCACGACTTTTCTTTTTTTTTTACGGAAGTGATTTTTTCTGTAGACCTGCAGCAGCCCAGCAGAAGAAATATACTTAACAAAAATAAAGTTAAGAAAAGTAAAATAAAAATATCAGTATCACAGTAAAAATAAAATACAACAAATGTGTGTTTTTAATCAACTCAACTCCTTGTGCTTGTGTCTATGTAGTTATAATCTATGATACCAACAGATCATTATGTTATAATTTGGACATTTTAAATCACAATATTGAGCTAAAACAACTTAATAAAAGAAACAAGTCCACTGACTTCCGTGTTAGAAAACTGCGGTGCCCAGTGGGAGCTGACGTCGCTGTAAACATCATCATAACAAAGCGCCACATGCTGTGGACCTATGGATAGCTGCACATCAAGCTAGCAATTAGTGGATTTATTTATTTTTTTCTTTTGTACCAAAACTGACTATGCAACACTTCTGAATCCTACGTGTATCACCGATTAAGAAAATAAAATTGGAGAAGGAAGTGCGTACATCACAGTAGGGAAACGGGGATAGATCGGCAAAATGGTGTCTTGAAAATAAGCGGTTGAACATTACTTAAACATGAATCACTCCAAATACAACTCTAAAAAGTCAGTTTTGCATTTAACTAAATTTACTTATTTAACTAAATAAAACTATATATAGTACCCTCACAACACTGGATTAGGGTTTACCACCATGAAACAGTTCTCTGCTCTTGTTAACTGGGCTGTTATTCTAAAGCTCCACAGAACAGAAAGAAGTGTAAACATAAGTATAAATGTCTAGTCTGTGGATGGAGGAGTCCTCCGTATGTCCTTTTGGTCTTACATCAGTGTCAGTGGTGTCCTCTCCCAGCACAAACAGGAGCGAGTCTCATCCTTTTGGGGTCACTGGGTTCAGACACTGGAGACTTTTACTGATACGAAAACCTTCTGATATCGGCGGATACGGTGGACGTTTCAGTCAGTACAAACACCAGCGAAGTCAAATGGAAGGTCAAATCTCGTCTGCCGTTGTGTCTTTTAGCAAGACACCGACATTTTGTGGTGTGGTTGGATGAATGCTGCGGGAGAATGGAGCTGGTCACTGATACTGATTGATTTGACTTTTGGAGATTTCTGATGAAAATGCCAGGAAATGACTTTACACCAGAGCCTGAGGTCAAAGCAGTTCTCCGTCTGTAGAATGGTCAAACCTCCTCTCTCATCTCTTACTCTTTCTCCTCCCTCTCACCTTCATTCTTCTCTCCTCTGTCTCTCTCTTTTCCTTTCTCTCTCTTTTCCTCTATCTCCCTTCCTCCCCCTCTCTCACTTTACCCTCTATTCTCTTTTTCTCTCTTTTCTCTTACCCTCGTCTCTGCTCCCCCCTCTCTCTCTATCTTCCTCTCCCCAACTCTCTCCTTTCTTCTCTCCTTCCAACTCTCCTCTCTCTTTTTTCTCTCTCTGTCTGTTTGTCCCCCTCTCGCTCCTCTCTCCTCTCTCTCTTGTTCTCTCTTCTCTTTCTGTCTCTCCTGTCCTCTTCCTCTCCTTACCCCCCTCTCTCTTGTCTTCTCTTCTCTCTCTCTTTCTCTCTCTCTCTGTCTCCCCTCTCTTTCTTCTCCTCTCCATGCGCTATTCTCTCTCCTCTGTCTCTCTCTCTCCTCTACTCTCTCCCTCCATCTCTCTCCCTCTTCCCTGTCCTCCTCTCCCTCTCTTCCCCAGTCGTCTGTTCTCCGTGTGCCGTGGCCCTGTGTAATAATCCCTACAGGTCTAATGGTTCCATATAAAGATCATTGTAAAGCTCATATTAAAGACGCATTGCGGGTTATTGTAGCACAGGCTCGGCGCGCTCATAAACTCTGCTAACTCTGCTAGCCCCCCCTTCAGGCGGGACTTACACAGCGCTTCAGTTTGTGGGTTCATTTAGAGTTCATTTTATATATTTTTTGTCCTCCTTTGGATCATTTCTTGTTTACGGATGTAGTCCACTTTTAAACCTGGTTTAGTCCTAGATTAGACCTGGAATAGTCCTGTTATAGACCTGGAATAGTCCTGTTATAGACCTGGTTTAGTCCTGGCGTAGACCTGGAATAGTCCTGTTATGTGTACAACATGGTTGCTAGGTAACAGTTATGGAATTCCCTAGTGTGATGTCATCATTGCCAAACAGGAAGTAAAATTTGAAACCTAATCATTTGCAAACTGGGAAAAAATCGTAAATCTTTTTGCTAAATCTTAAATCTAATGATCTTAAGTGTGTTTTAGCAAAATGAGTCGTAGCTTTAACCGTCCTGGAGATCGATATTACCTCATGAGTTGTCCTCACTCAAACTCTGCTTCTCTCCTTCTCCTTTCCTCTCTCCTCCACTCCTCCTCTCCTCCGCTCGCCTTTCTCCTCTCCTCTCTCCTTCTGTCCTCCTCTCCTCTCTCAACCCTCCTCCTCTTCTTGTCTCCGTTCACCTCTCCTCTCTCCTCCTTTCCTTCTCTCCTTCTCTCGCCCTCCTCTCCTGTCACCTCTCTCCTTCTCTCCTCTACTCTTTCTCTCCTCTTCCTCTCCTTGTCTCCTCTCTCCTCCTCTCCTTCTCTTGTCCTCCTCTTCTGTCACCTCTCTCCTTGTCTCATCTAAATTTTAAATGATCTAATGATCTTAAGTGTGTTGTAGTAAAATGTGTTTGTTGTAGGGACGTAAATCTTCTTGGAGCTCGATATTACCTCACAGCTGTCCTCACTCAAACTCTCTTTCTCTCCTCTCCTCTTTCTCTCCTCCTCTTTCTCTCCTCCTCTCTTTCTCTCCTTCTCTTCTCTCTCCTCCTCTCCTCTCCTCTTTCTCTCCTCCTCTCCTTCGCTCTTTCTCTCCTTCTCTCCTGACCTCTTGGTCTGACCCTGCTGCTGTTTCAGTCCCACAGTGAGATCCAAACAGACTTCTCTGTCTTCACAAAAATCCTCAAAGCCTCCTGTGTCTCTGCTCCGTCAACTTTAACCCAGATCTTACACAACATCAGCAGACATCCTCTGCATCCTCCTCTGCATCCTCTGCTCCATCTGGCCCTCTCTTCTGCATCCTCTGCTTCTCTGACGCTATCCTCTGCTCTTCTTCTGCATCCTCTGCTCCATCTGACCCTCTCTTCTGCATCCTCTGCTCCTCTGACCCCTCTCCTCGCTCCATCTGACCCTCTCCTCTATATCCTCTGCTCTTCCTCTGTATCCTCTGCTCCATCTGGCCCTCTCTTTTGCATCCTCTGCTTCTATGACACTCTTCTCTGCATCCTCTGCTCTTCTTCTGCATCCTCTGCTCCATCTGACCCTTTCCTCTGCATCCTCTGCATCCTTTGCATTCTCTGCTCCTCTGACCTGGATTGTCATATGACACTTTACTTTTTTTTTCTCAAAATACAAACTTAGATAAACAGTACCATAAAAACTCCTGACTCTTTAATGAAGTGTCTTAAAGCTTACATTAAAAGTGGCCTGCCTCCCGCTGCACTCGGAGCCTAATAACACAGGAGACACTTGGGCTAATTGGGCTCAAACACGGTGGTGATGTGTTCAGAGACAGTGTGAGCGTGTCATTATAGACCCAAAGGAGGCGGACATTTTGAAAACACCAGCCTTCGTAAACATGTCCGAACTGTCAGAGGTTTGGATGGGAGAGAAAAGAGCTGAACGCATCACTGTGCAAATCACTTTCAAACAGTGACACGTGGGTTTGTAAACATCAGTATCGTTTTATTTGTTTAAAGTTCTATTTTATGCAATGTATTTAAAGGTATTTTACTTCTACAGGGTATTAACTACTAATACATAACATATTTAGGTCACCATGTTTCCTTTTATTGTTTTGAAAATGTTATATTCACCGAAAACAACGTATTAACATGTTTTATAAGTTTCACTTTTGTTTTTGGCGCTTTGAGTCTCCGCTCCCTTTTCTCCCCGCTCTAAGTCACTCCCCCTTCAGAGCGTTATCACAACGCAATCAGCTGCATCCCACTAATGAAACTACTGCACATCACATTAGGTTTGTCAAGTTGCTGTGTACAGTTTTATATCATGTTTTTGTATATTTTTGGAGAATTGTCGTGCGGGAGCATGGGGGATGCAGGCTTGTGGGCGGGGCCTTGTACAGAATCTTACAACTAACCGTAAGGAGGGTTCAAATAGGGCCCGGGAGAGATTGCTAAATTACTCAAACATGCATGGATGGCATCTAAAACCTCTTCATGCATGTTTCTGATGAGGGAACAATGTTATAACATGGCAGAAAACTAAAAAAAAAACTCAGTTAGGACAAGATTTCACTTATATTCTCCAAAACTAAACCAGGACTTGAGCCAGATCTTGTCCAAATCTAAACCAGGACTTGACCAGGACTAAAGTGTCCCTCCAGCTGCTGTGGAAGTGAGGAGAGCAAGTGACCCCTGGGGACCCCTCCAACACACACGGGCAAAACCAGGTCTAACCCAGAACTAAACCAGGACTTGACCAGGACTAAAGTGTCCCTCCAGCTGCTGTGGAAGTGAGGAGAGCAAGTGACCCCTGGGGACCCCTCCAACACACACGGGCAAAACCAGGTCTAACCCAGAACTAAACCAGGACTATAGACCAGGACAATAGACCAGGACTATGTATCAGGACTAAATCAGGTCTAGACCAGGACTAAACCAGGACTATAGACCAGGACTATAGATCAGGACTAAACCAGGGCTACACCAGGGCTAAACCAGGACTATAGACCAGGACTAAACCAGGACTAGACCAGGACTAAATCAGGTCTTACCTAGGACTAAACCAGGTCTAACCTGGAACTAAACCAAGAGTAAATTGTGTCCTACTAAATACCAAATTGAAAACTAAACCAGGTTTAAATATGAGGAGCCACCAAAAGCTGTGGAGATAAGATAATAAGATCCAGAATAAACCAGGATTCAACTAAGACCGAAACAAGACTAAACCAGGACTTAACCAGGACTGAATCCTGGTTCTATAAGAAATAGGCTAAACCTTAGTGTGGACCAGGACTCAACTAAAACATAGACAGGACTAAATCATTTTACAAGGACTATAAGAACCCGGACTGGCCCAGGACTAATAAGTGTCAAGTACTTTAAGGACTAAACAAAGACTAAACCAGGACTAGACCAGGACTAGACCAGAACTCAACAGGGAGAATCCTAAAGCCATTACTAAACCCATCCCCTCTGCAGCTGTGGAAGTGTCTGAGAGCCAGTGACCCCCGGGACCCCCACCCACACACATTACACACACATTACACATGACACCATCCCATAATACCCTGCAACCCACAGCCCCACGCTCCAGGAACCCCCCTCCTCCAGGCCTTCCGAGGGGCACTCCTCTCTCCTCTGCCCCACTGAGGAATGCTTCGTCCTGGGCAGATCCTCCGACGCGCTCCCTCTGTCTGCCTCACACTGGACCAGAGCTGGACTGGTCACTACCATCTCAGATCTTTGTACAATAGGAAATGATTTTAAACTTTAAACTCCCAAAGCACAGAGAAAATCTATTCATTTATTAAAAAAAACAAAAAAACAAAAAACAAACAACACTCAACAGTGTTTTTTTTTGCCAGATGCCCTTCCTGTAGCAGCTGGCCACATTGCTTTTACTGGACTGGGCAATGGGCCTGAAGTGTCTTGCTAAGGGACATAACAGAAGTATTTGCGAGAGGGAATCATTAGAGAATTATAAAACAGGACTAGACCAGGATTAAACCAGGATTAAACCAGGGCTAGACCAGGACTAGACCAGGACTAGACCAGGACTAGACCAGGACTAGACCAGAGCAAAACCAGGTCTAATACAGGACTAGACCAGGACTAAACCACGGCTATAGACCAGGACTATAGACCAAGACTAAACCAGGAAGAGACCAGGACTAAAACAGGTCTATCCCGGGACTAAACCAGGTCTAACCCAGGTCTAAACCAGGACTAAACCAGGACTAGACCAGGACTAGACCAGGACTAGACCAGGACTAGACCAGGACTAGACCAGGACTAGACCAGGACTAGACCAGGACTAGACCAGGACTAGACCAGGACTAGACCAGGACTAGACCAGGACTAGACCAGGACTAGACCAGAACAAAACCAGGTCTAATACAGGACTAAACCAGGACTAGACCAGGACTAAACCAGGACTATAGACCAGGACTAAACCAGGACTAAACCAGGACTATAGACCAGGACTATAGACCAAGGCTAAACCTGGAAGAGACCTGGACTAAAACAGGTCTATCCCGGGACTAAACCAGGTATAACCCAGGTCTAAACCAGGACTAAACCAGGATTAGACCAGGACTAAACCAGGTCTAACCCAAAACTAAACCAGAAGTAAATTGCCCTTCCTGTTGCAGCTGGCCATATTGCTTTTACTGGACCGGGCAATGGGCCCTTGAAGTGTCTTGCTAAGGGGCGTAACAGAAATATTTGTTAAGAGAATTATATCGGAAGCCCATCCCAAAGAAACATGGGAAATGGCTCTTTCAACTTGGCATGGGACCATTTTGAAAAGATCATGGCCAAAATAATTGTGATTAACGCTTATATCACAATCATTATTAAAGCTGCTGACAGTTTAAACATGTTCTGATGTGAATAATTATCATTTTAATATTATGAACAGGTTCCATATTAAACAGCTGTGATAGTAAATGGCTGTGGTACATGTTCACGTTTTATATATAGCGCTTTTCCACTTTCAAGACACTCAAAACACTTTACAACAAGGAACCACACACCCATTCACACACACATTCATACACCAGTGTACACAGACACTGGGGGTGAGGTGGGTTAAGTGTCTTGCCCAAGGACACAACGACAGCATTCATCTGTGGGAGCTGGAATCACACCGCTTGACCTCTCTATCAATGATGTTTTGTGGAGAGTGGGATTAGAACTGTATTGAGTAGTAGTAGTAGTAATAATAGTAGTAGAAGTAGTACTAGTAATAGTAGTAGTAGAAGTATTTTGCAGTATTGTACTTTGTTATAAATGAAAACAACAACGATCTAGAAGAGGCCATCAAGTTGAAGTAGGTTTGTTCTGCACATTCTAGTGGCATTAAGGCCACAACCGCCTGGTGAGAGGGAGGACACAGGATAACCACTCTGCCACAGTCACACAGGGAGAACATGCAAACTCCACTCAGAGAGATCAGGAGTCTAACCAGCAACCGCGTGGTGAGAGGGAGAAGACAGGATAACCACTCTGCCACAGTAACACAAGGAGGACATGAGCGATCAGGAGTCTAACCCACAACCTCCTCACTGAGTTTGGTCCATTATGAGAAAAACAGAAGGAATAACTGGTTGGAAAAGCAAGTTAGCATCTTTTTGTGCTGACCACAGTTTATTTATAGTAAATTATAATGACATTTCTGTGAGATCATGCTCCTATTTTTGCCCACGTCTGGAAAAGTTTGCATAAATGATAGGATTTGTGGGGAATTACAAAGCTGATTTTCCATGTGAGGGGAATCCCAGTGCCGGTCCTACAGCGGAGTGACGGGTCACAGCTGCGGCCTGGGTAATGTCAGGGTTTGAGATGGCGGCCATTTTGGATTGAACCGAGTCACAAAGAAAACTGCATTAAACATGAGCCGTGATTACAGGGGGTCTTTAAGTGGATTACATAAGGTCTAAACCGCTGTACTGCTCCTGACAGGTTACCCGGCGGCGCTGGCTGAAGGACGGGTCAAATGCAGAGACAGGATGAATACTTTAACCTTACAGCAGGACTGACTCAAGGACATATTTATAATGCTTCTGTAATGACCTGCTGATGAGTGGGCCCAACTTTGCTGTTTCTTTGCAATCCTCACAAACTCACTTGTGCTGAAGTGTTGGAGATCAAATCCATCAATATATCAGACATTGGACCAATCACTGGGCAGCTGTGACATTTGGGCGGAGCTAAAGATCAATGAAAACAAACATGACAACAGTAAATATAGTTTAGTTTGTGAAAAACGTGCAGAGGGAAGCGCTTTGTGTATATGTGGAGGGAGAGATGTACTTTTCTCTCAGCTGGATTTAACTGAAGTTTGAGTTTTTGGCTGTTGACGCTTCAACCAATCAGATTCAAATATTCGTCATGATGTTCTCTTCCAGATTCATAATGTGTAGAACTCAACACAGAGTGAGACACGTGAGTCTGGCTTCTTCCTGGGTCATGTTTAAACAAAGATGTTTCCGGTTTGGATGAAAGACTAGAAGGTCCTGACTGTGTTCAAATCCAGGGCAGATGGTGGAAGGTCCTGCTTAGCAACGCTGCCAGTCAAACCTGTTGCTAACGCTAGCGGGAGTGACCTCGGGGAAAGAAGGCACCCGATTAATACGAACATATTAAAACCAGAATGACGAGAAGCAGAAGCAGAACAGAAGCAGTTACAGAGAGAGGGGTGAGTTTTTTCAACAGAAAGCGAATTGGAGTCGATGGAGCCGGAAGCATGCCCATGTTCACTTCCTGTTTGGAACGCGGTGGCTAGCAGGTTAGCTATGTCCATTTATATCATCAGAATCAGAATAAGTTGTATTGACATAATCAGAGAACTAGAAACTTGCTTTGGCGTTATGGTGGGACCCCCCTGCCTCTGGTCCCCGCTGACACGACCCTGAGCTGGAGTCATGTTGTGCAGTGTTATCGTTGTGGTCAGTTTGCCCTCACATGTTTAAGCTGAAACTAAGATGGCCGCCGCTGTGTTTGTTTTTGGCTGCTCTTGTGGTTTATATTTTGGTTTATGTTCTGGTCGACTCCGGTAGACTGCACTAAATATGTTCTGCTCCCTGCGTTCTGTGTGGTCCTGATGCCACTGGGGAATCCCTCTGAGACTCGACCCAAACAAACAACTCCTCCAAGAGCCACAGGAGAGACTGGAGGTAAAGAAAAAACATGAAAAACAGAACTGGTTCATTTTAAACGGTTTGCAGTGGTTCAAAGTTATTCCTCACTTACCTCATGTATTCAGAGCATCGATGAGTTTTTAGCACTTTTCACAACTCTCAGAGACCAGAGCGGAGTTTGCGTGATGGTAAAGCTAACAACAACTACCATGCTAATGTGCACTTCCTGATTCTCGCACATGCAGGCAGTACACAGCTGACTTATTTTGACCTCAAGAGCTGCTTATACATTTTGCTCAAATACATGGGGAAAAAACAGACTTTATTATATTATTGTGTGGTATCATATTTTCTACTTGCACATTGACCACATCAAAACTGGGACTAAACCCAAAATCTAGACCAGGACTAGACCAGGACTAAACCAAGTTTACGTCAGGACTTAAGTGGACAAGCTCAAATCCTGACAAGTGTAAATGCAATTTTGGACCAATCTGGACTAAACCTGGATCAAAACCTGGACTAAATCAGGACTTGAACAGGACCAAACCATTTTACATTAAGACTAAACAGGCTAAAACTGGGACCAAAGTGCGAATTCTGTATTAATCATACTTACTCTGCAGTATTCCAGGTAGATGCCCAGATTTCCCCTCTCCCCAGACACTTCCTCCAGCTCGTCTGGGGGATCTCTGTGGAGGAGCAGCGGTTCTACTCTGAGCTCCTTGACCTTTAGTCACTTCTGTGTCTGTATCTGTGTGATGCCTAAAGGCTTAGAGGTAGAAATGAAGTTTTGCCAAATCGTGCTCCGTTTGAGCCAGTTTCACAGGTCTGTTAGCGCTCCCCCGCTAGCTAAACAGCTGAGATCAGAGAGTCGTTATATGAAGGGTATGGAATAATGTTATGCAAATTCTTATTTCATATTTATGATCAAAGACAAAGTTTATGGGTTAAAAGACACGAGAAACTGAATTTTAATCCAGAAACACAGAACAGTATCTATTCATGTAAATGTGTCTGTAGACTGTCCAGAGCCTGTGTAGCCTCCAGAGTGTGTTACCCACAATGCCACGTGTCTCCCTACCACACTGCGTTTCCCAGAATGCCTTGTGTTCGGGTGCCAGACCTCCGTGCGGCCCGTCTGGTGCTCTGCTGGCTCTGAGGTAAGTCTGAGGTGTAGGGCTGAGCAATTCGGAAAAAATAATCATGGCCATTGTGATTCGATTCGTGATTTATATTTTAATAATGGGATTCTGTTCACAGCTCACAGTTTAAAGGTCCTATATTGCACAAAAGTGACTCTCGTGAGCTTTGAGCCATGTTAGAACGATTTTACCTCCTCAAAAACATACCTGGAGTTGTGTTTTGTTTCATTGTCACATGTTTGAGTAATCCTGCATTATTAAGCTGTTTACATCTCCAAAGTTCAAAATGCTCTGTTCCACCTTGTGATGTCATGAAGCGGTTGTGTCAAACCCTCCACGAGTTCTTTCTCACACGCACATTTATGTATCCATGCTTTGTGGGGACATTACATTGGCTTACATTCATTTCAGACCATAACCATAACCATAATCATTACTTGACTATCCATGGGTTTCCGAATGGTGAAAAGTTCGGACTGTCGGCATAGCGATTAAGATTTAAAAACAAAATATTATATCTTTTGAATCACCAACTGTCCTCAAACAGGAAGCTGCATAACCGTAACCTAAACCCTAATCTTAAAACCTAGTCGAGGATGCTTAAAACCTTCTTGTCTCCGTGGAGATGTTATTGCTTTGCCTGGAATGTTCCACAGCGCAAACTTTTCTGTCTCCATGGGGAGAATCTGATAATGCAACCAGGCCAAGTTACAGGTCAAATCTGTGGAGAGGTGGGCTTGCTGACAGTAATAATGCACATGTTTTTCAAGGTATTTTTGAGGCTTGAAAACAACAGTGCGAACTCTCCATGCAGTAGGTTAAATAGAGGTTAATACTGAAGGATTTACCTCATGTGGACCTGACTGTGTAAAACCCAGACTGTATAAAGAAGTGGACTAAGTGAGTGTGACGCCCATAGCATTTGGCTCCAGTCAAATGAAGCTCATCAAGGCTAGAGCAGTTATAGGGGCCAATTTGGAGCCGAGTTCGGGTTAATACGAATATTTTAAGATAATTTTTCAGTGTAAAGTGAATTGGAGCCAGAGTTGATGGAGCCAGAATTGCGCCCATGATCACTTCCTATTTGGAACACAGTAGCTAGCATGTTATTTATGTCCATTTATATATACAATCTATTGTAAAACCACACAAGGAGACAGGGCCTTTGCTTTGACCTGGTGACATAAAAAAAAACATCAAAAAAACATCTCTGCACTGGCCCAGATCCTGTTGGAGCTGCAGATGTTAGCCTTGTGTGTGTTAGCGTGGCGTGTGTTTTAAATGGTGATTTTGGGGTGGGTTTTTCAGAATGACATCGAGGATAATGAGACCCCTGACTGTGGGGCACCTGTCTCAGCACCTGTCACAGACCTGCTACACTCAACACGACACCATGCACACATATAGCCATTATCCTTCAGAGGACCATCACGCGCTAAACGGGCGCTGTTAGCGTGATGGAGTTAGCGTGATGGAGTTAGCGTGATGGAGTTAGCATGATGGAGTTAGCATGATGGAGTTAGTATGATGGAGTTAGCATGATGGAGTTAGCATGATGGATGTGGTATGACGGGACTCCGTAAATGTTTGGCATTTTGTCTGGGGGCAGGGATTAGAGTTCCATGTCAGTCAAAGCTAACTAACAGCTGTAGGGCACATTTTCCAAAAACATTTCATAACCACCAGATGTAAGGTTCAAAAAAAATAAAACAAAACTAAAAAAGTTAAATTAGTACTTCAACACAAGAAAGACACAAGAAATACATCTGGCCGGATGTAAATGGATTTTCAAGAAGAACACTGAACTGTGGGTCTGAATTCTTTGGAAATAGATTTAAAGAACACAGTTTTTCCCCTCTAAACCCCATAAAAACATGCAATTTTGAATTTTGCAGTTTTATTACATCATAGTTAAAAATCCAGAGGTCTCCTGCGCTGTTTTAAGTACATAAACCCAAATCTGAGCAATTCTACTGTCAAATCTCGTTTGATTCTGCATGCTTCTGTTAGCATGTCAGTATGAGGTTGAGGGGTTATTTTTACCATGTTCGTGGTAACACCCTGACTAAAGTTTTTGAGATCAGTGCTTCGGCTTTGAGCAAACAAAAATAATGGATTTGTATTGTTACTGTGTCCAAAATATGTCTAATTTTGAATCAATATCACTACATTTACACTTAAACAAACTAACAACATTTGTGTGAAATGCTTTTACTTTTTACTCTTAAAGAACATTTTCATACATTTTTCATTTTTTCATGTGATACTATTACTTGTACTTGAGTAACTTTTCTTGGGACATTTCTTGTATAAAACTGGGACAAATGAATAGTTTTGGATAAGTCTGCTGGGGCTCAAAACTGGGACTGTCCGGGGTCAATGGGGACGTCTGGTCTCCCTACACAATAGTAATTAGTAACTGAAGATATAGCCATTATTTTAAGTAGTAAAATATGAAATCCCAAAGCAAAGGTTCTCAGAGCAGGTTTAAAAGCCAATAACAATTCAAATACTGCATTATATTTGTTCTTTAGTAGCAACCAGTACCATCGGACCTTCAGTATCTCTGAATTTAACCTGTCAAGTGCAGTGGAGGACCGCAGTGTCAGTCTCCAGGTCTAATGCCAGGATCTGGGTCAGGAGTACCTAGCTGAAGGATGAATCTGCTGTGCGTGTTTTAGACTGATGAGAAAAACCGAAAGAACCCCACCCAGACATAGAGAGAACAAGCAAACTCCACACAGAAAACCGCACGACCGTTACATAACAACAGAACGAAAGGAACAGTGATCCGGCCCTGTTCCACTCTCCCCTGAACTCTGCTTCACCCCGGGCCTGTGAGGGAGCCCTGAACTGGGATGCTAACACATGCTAACGCGAGCTAACACAAGCAGACACATACTAACAGGAGCGCTAGCCTCCCGGGCCTCCTTTAGCGTGATTGACAGGTGGAGACGTGCTGTTTAACTATGTGTTTTGGACGTGATTCTTTTAATGGACTCTGTGAGAAAGTCTGCTCTGTGCCGAGGGGAGCCGGACCTGGCACCGTTCTCCTGGACCTCAGCCCTCTCCTCCGTAAACCCATCGCACTCACTCTCTCCCTCCTTTCTGTTCTCTTTCCATCTTTCTCTCTCTTTCTCTGGCCCCAACCCGCTCTCACTTTGCTCCCCTGCCTCTCTGTCTTTTCTCTCTCTCCCCTCTCCACCCTCTCTCTCTTTCTCCCTCTCTCTTTCTCTGGCCCTACCCCTCTCTCACTTCTCTCTCCTACCTCTCTGTCTTTTGTCCCCCCCCCATCTCTGTCTCTTTCCCCCTCTCTATCTTTCTCTGGCCCTATCCCTCTCACTCGTCTCCCCTGCTTCTTTGTCTTCTCTCTCTCTCTCTCTGTCTCTGGCCCTATCACTCTCTCACTTCTCTCCCATGCCTCGCTGTCATTTTTCTCTCTCCCCTCCCACTCCCCTTTCTCTCTCTCTCTCTCTCTCTCTCTCTCTCCCCCTCTCTCTTTCTCTGGCCCCAACATCTCTCTCACTTCTCTCCCATTCCCATTACCCTTTCTCTCTCTCTCTCTCTCTGTCACACTTCTTTGTTTTCTTTTTCCCCTCTTTCCTCTCTCTTTCCTCCCTCTCTTTCGCCTCTCTCTTTCCTTCTTTCCTCTCTCTCTTTCCCCTCTTGTTCCTCTCTTGTTCCTCTCTCTTTCCCCTCTCTCTTTCTTCTCTTTCCTTCTTTCCCCTCTCTCTTTCTCTCTCCATCCTTCTTTCCTCTCTCTCTTTCCTCTCTCTCTTTCCCCTCTCTCTCTTTCCCCTCTCTTTCCTCTCTCTCTTTCCCCTCTCTTTCCTTTATGGCTCAAGCTCTGGAAAAGTCTTCTGGTCCAATGGGAATTCTCTCCTTCAGGAAAGAAGGCAGCTGATTTGTCTTTTATTAATGTTCATATCTTGAGTAACGAACAGCGAAATAAAAACCCCAGGATCACGTAGAGCGGATTAATATGAACATTTTAAGACCAAAATGACGAGTCTGACAGCAGCAGTTACAGAGAGAAGGATGACAGTTTTCTAATGTAAATCTGGAGCCAGAGCCGATGGAGCCGGAAGTGCGCCCATGCTCACTTCCTGTGCGGAACACGATGGCTAGCATCCATTTATATATACAGTCTATGCTCCAGACGCACTCGTCTTTGTACAGTCTTGTCAAAGCGTGTGGTTCTTGCTAAGGATGCACCGACGCAGATTTTTCAGTTCCAATACCAATTTCGATGCTATACCTTTAAGTATCTGATACCCGATATGAACCGATACCAGTGCAGCGACTGAAAACAGCATTTATTTCATTTAAACAAATATAAACTAAGATAAAACTGACCCAAATGTGTTATGTATCTGTTATTCATGTTCTAAGTAACCACAGAACAGCTTTGTGTAAATAAAAGTTCAAACATTGTGAGACTCTGGGCCGACTATGACCAGTAAAAAGTCTTATTACACCAATTTATATGTCCAACAAGGATATCGACTGAGCTGATATTTGGAAGCAGAATCGGATCAGTGCCTCCCTAGTCCTAGCTGGACCGGTGACCTAAGAAGAGGTCATTAGTTTATACTTTGTTCATTGTTTAACCCAGAGCCACTGAAGGATGGGGCAGTGAAGTGTTCCTACTACCGCTTTTACTACTACTATAAGTATTACTACTACCTCTATCACCTATACAAGAAGTAACTCTCTCAGACCCTCCTACCTGTTGTGTTGGTGCCACCAATCCAACATAGTGCATCGTTTTTATCTCCATGTGAAACAATGGAAAGATTTGGCGCACGGTCTACGCTCTTTCAGACAGTGCAAACCGAGTTAGGACTGATCTGAAGCCTGCTCAGAGTGACATTTATTTCCCATCATGCATCTGTCATTATTTCAGAACGCGAGCGCGAGCCGTGGTCCAGATGGCCTCCTGTCCACCGGCCCTGGCTCCACCACACACAGCCCGAAATGTCAGCCCGTCCCTGGGATTGATGCGCAGTGAAGCCCCCCCGTGAGGAACCAGAGCTGGAGCAGGGCCAGGGGCTGTTGGTGGAGCGCTCCCCACAGAGAGAGCCATCTGTGTGGGGAGAAGCGGCAGCGAAGGGCCCCTCTGTCCACCCGGGAGATGGAGCCGATACAGGTGTCAGTGCCAGCTCCGGCCAATCAGAGAGGACAGACGGGACGGGCATGTTATGTTAGACAAGGCAGAAAAAGCACAAGAGGAAGTTTATTTAATGAGAAGCATTTGTAGATACAGTTAAAGGGATCCGCCTGATTTAGTTCACGTAACAAAATAAAACAATTTTTGCTCCAGTACAGATTTTAGGGTCCAGATGAAATCACTGTGTGCTGTCTGCATCTTATTATAGATCGTAATTGGAAACAGGAAGAGCGCATGCTAGTTGTTGTTAGCATGACAGCTACAGCAAAACTCCACTCTGGCCTTTAAAAATAGTGAAAATCGCTTATAAACTCATCACAGTGAGGTGGCAGTAGCTCAGTTGGTAGCTCGGTTGGCGGTGTGATTCCAGCTCCCACAGATGAATGCTGCCGTTGTGTCCTTGAGAAAGAACTTAACCCACCTCGTCGCCAGTGTCTGCGTACACTGGTGGTATAAAGTGTGAATGGGTGAGTGGTTCCTTGTAAAGCTTTGAGTGTCTTGAAGGTGGAAAAGCGCTAAATAAATATGACCAGTTACCATTTATATTTAGGATGCCAAGAACGTGTGGGGAATAATACAAGCTGGACTACTGCAAACAGTTTAAAATGAACTAGGGCCCTGTCCCAAATTTCGATCATACACTGTATAATGAAGTAGACTAAGTGAGTGTGACGTCACCCACAGCGTTCGGCTTCAGTAAAATGAAGCTCATTGAGCCTAGCAGTTATAGGGGCCAATTTGGAGCCCAGTTCCATATTCGGAATTTCGACCGCGAGTATCATAGCAACCAAAGAGCCAATCTGGAGCGAGGCTGTTGAAGGTAATGCCCCTTTCCACCCGCACAGCTGGTTTAGCCAGGGAGCGGGGCTTAGCTGTCAAACCTGTTTCTAACACTAGTGGGAGTGGCTTTATTAATGTTCGTATCTTGAGTTACAGATACAATAGCAAAATAAAAATATCAGGATCATGTGGAGCGGATTAATACAAACATTTAAAATCAGAATTATAAGCATCACAGCAGCAGTTACAGAGAGAGGGACTTTCAATGTAAAATGAATAGGAGCCAGAAGTGTGCCCATCCTCACTTCCTACTTGGAATGAGGCAATCCAGTGTGTTAGCTCTGTTCATTTATATACACATTTATACACACAATTATATACATTTATATAATATATACAGTCTGTGATTTCGATCTGAACTTCATCACTCCGTTCTCTCTGCACTTCCAGTGAGTGTGGAGCGATGCATTCCCCACAATGCATCTGAACATTCAGAGGCCAAAATGGAGTTTTGACATCATGATAATGCTAAAAACAACTAGTATGCTAACAGTGCACTTGCTGTTTCATGGATGATAAAATACTTAATTTCTTTTATCTCTACTGGGGCAAATCAAATTGTAATACACTACAGAAAAAATGGGTGCTGCCCCTTCAAGGTTCTTCTCCATAAGATTCTAACGTTGAGCCTTTACTTGTAAAATCTGTTGTTGACATTCTCAGAAACACATTGTATCCTGGGCCGATGGTATCAACAGCACGCTTCTCAGAAATATTTTCAACTTCTTCTAAAAGTTCATTCAGAGAAAACTCCAGGAAATACCACGACTTCTGTGTACGAGGAATCAACAACAGCCAGACTCAGCACAGGTCTCCACAAAGTCCTGCAGTATTGACAAAGTACTGCAGTATTTATAAAGATAGAGGAACGCACAACTTCATTCAAGTGAATGGGCCATTCACACAGTATTATGTAATGTTATGTGAGTCAGAGTTGTGCTGAGCTCTGAGCACTTTCCAAGCCAACTTTTATATTTGAACTGAGACAATTTGAACCATGTGAGATCTGATTATTATGATTGACCTGATCTTTCAGTCCCAGTGGAAGACTGCTTTAGTCCTGGTTTAGTCCTGGTAAAAACCTGGTTTAGTCCTGGTAAAGACCTGCTTTAGTCCTGGTTTAAACCTGCTTTAGTCCTGGTTTAGTCCCAGTTCTGAGCAGGACTGAGCAGGCTGCTGGTTTCTGTCATTATTATTACAGTGATTATCATATCCAGTTCTTCTCATTGAGATGTTCTGAGGATCTCTAATCCCAGGATCCATCGCGTCTCTGCAGGTCAAACTCCAGAGTCAAGTCTGGTCCTGTTGTTTTTGTGAAGCGCTGGAGGCGTCTGTCACACATATCTCAGTGACTTATTGGGGTTATTTCAGGTAAAAAGTTTTATTGGACAGGTCTGAGTGTGAGAGACACATTTTACTGACAAATTAATGTATATATTTTTTACAGAATTAAATGTATACAGTGCATGTTTTAAAATATGAATGTAACAATTTCCAAATCTGATGACACAGTTTGCACCACACAAACACGGCTAAACATAGACAAGATGGTGAGGTGTCTTGCTTAAGCTCTGAAAAGAAGTGAACTGTAATGCGGGATTCAAACTGGCAATCATCCCATTTATAAGACAGCTGCCTTGACTCCTGCCTTGAGGCAGTGTAAAACATTGGTAAGATAATTGATACTTTGCGGTGATATCACACTGGCGATGTTCTACGTGTATCTCTGTGGTGGAATGTACAGCAGTTACCACAGTGACACAATTCAGACGTTAGCAAACACAGTCAAAAAGTCTTAAAGATAGTCTGAAAACTCAAGAAA
>JACM01064279.1:0-28244 GCA_000787095.1 Periophthalmodon schlosseri
ATCTTGTCCTCTGGTGGGGATAAAAAAATAAACAGCAAAGCTTTGACAACAGCACCTTGACATAGTATGTAGTTCCAACATTACCTTGAGAAGTTTAGAACAGTAAACAGAGAAATTACTGCAGGAGGTTCTGAGTATGTAACGGGATGCTTTTGGTAAGCGTCATATCCTTTTTTGTAAGTGGAGAATTTTTCAATTCACAATTGAAGCAGCATGCAAGCCTTAAAGATGGAGCTGTCCTCCTTCATTCCTTGCCTTGTTTTTTTCCTTCATTTTCTAATTCTTGGCAACGTAAACAAATCACAATGTCTTGGAGGAATGTGATAGTAATTTAAACTGGGCGCAAATGACTGATCAGATTTTTTTTAATTGTTTACAAGGTCATGAATATGTTCAATAAATAGACTGTAGTATCACTTTTACTGTATAAACTTCATCTTTTTTTACATGCAGTCCATAAAATTTTCATTTGACGGAATAATTTACCCTGTTATGTATATATACAAATAGATATTTTCTCTTTATTCTCTTTTTTTAAACTCTTCAATAAAATCTATACATTTTATACACTATCTCCCTCTTTTAATGGTCAATGTGCATACACATGAAGTGTCTATCCTTATAAAGCGCCAGCCGATCTTCTTTTTGCTATCCATGGTAAGCGCTCGCACGTAGGACTGGGTTGTCCTGCATTGGGAATTATAATGCCGCTTGTCTATTCCTCTGCAGCCCTCCTTCGTGTACCCCATGGGGTTGCATTTGGTCTCATAAAAGTATTGCTTCAGTTGGCCATTGGGGACAGGGACCTTTTCCATGACGGTAACTGTCTGCCCAGACATGTCTATTGCCGTCTTTTTATCCACAGCTGTCACCCACTGGCTAATACTGTCACACACACTGAGCTCTCCGCGCCGCGACGGGTCCGAGTGCCGGCGCACCCGCATAGACATGTTGGCTGCGTCCAGATAGTTTTTGTATTCCTCCAGGAGAAAGAGCAACGGTGGCTCCAAAGGCACTTGGTTGCTGATCATCACCCGCGAGTTGTACAAGTCGACATCCTTGGTCTCTGCCGGCAGCACCGGACTGGGCCCCCCTCCGCCCTGGCTCATATCCGAGCCCTGTCCCAGATGGGCGTTGCCCTCCACCTCCAGCAGCTCCTCTATGACCTGCTCAAACGTGTCTGTGAGCGCCGCCAGCTCGCCCCCGCTGCCCTGAGCAGTCCCATGGCCCCGGCCCGCAGTCGCAGCAGCAGCGCCCAAGTAGCCCTCCGTCCGATGGGCCCTCATACCCGGGGCGTCTCTCAGGGGCGCGGCTCTCATGCAACTGAAGTATGAAATTACCATAGTAAGAAACAGGATGGTCATCACTCTTCTAACCTGGTGGAACTGCAACAGACAGAAATAGAGAGAAGCACATCAGTCAAAGAGCCTATTGAACAAACTGGACTCAAAGACCATTCATTCACACTATTTATTTCAAGCCAAATGAGCCACTTGCCAATGTTTTACTAAAGTGACATTGGCACTGTTTTATCAGTTTTACAAATTGTTTGCAAACTAATCCTTCTCGTCCTGTGTGATGTCTGGCCTGGGCTTTTTATTTGCTGGCAGCAAAAAAAAAGCATATTTTTACAAAGTCTCCCAATTTACAAACACACATTAGCCCACAGTGTTTTAACCCTACTTACTCTAAACAGTCATTGCTAGTTTTATTTCTACTTTTTAACATTTGTGTCTTCACTATGAGGCTTGCAATAAGTCCTTTTATTGTAATAACATAATTGACAGGAACAAACGACGGAGGAGACCTTTAAAGATTAATTTAGAGCGCCCGTGTGCATGTTTGCTTAAGAATATGAGATTATTTGTTTCTGCTTTCATTGAATGCTGATGTTTGGACTGGGTCAATATTATCCTTCCACTAACAAAATGACCTGTTCTCCAATATGGAGCTCTTATTAAAAGGGAATTTTTTGTCCACCTCGACAAATGTTAGAATATTTAAAAGTGCCCATTGTTGTTCGGCAGGAAGCAGGAGTTTGCAGAGAGACGGTGATTTTTGTCGTAATGAGAATACCACAAAATGAATCGACAGGATGTGAAAATAAACTAATGGCAAAAAGGTGTGTCATCCGTGCTACTATCAGATTGCAGCGGAGAGCTTCAAAACACCACTCACTATAGTGATTTGCATCTTTTACTATGGCCTAAAAACACATACAAGGCATGCCTGTCCTATCCACATACATGAGCTAAACAAATCTTATTTCTCAATTTAAAGGCGCAATATGCAACCTTTCTGGTGTATTGCTTTGCCTGGAATATTCCACATTATGACATTAAGTGTATCTAAAACTTGCATTCTTACTGTGAACAGGGTTGCCTCTCCACTAATCTGACCTGTAACTTGGCCTGGTGGCATCACCTACTTATGTCCAGTGGAGCCAGTTTAATTCTACACTATGGAACTTTCCAGGTCAAGTAATAATATCTTGGTGCAGACAAGCAGGTGATGGATCCTTCACCAAAAAAGTTGCGTACATTTTGCTCCTTTAAAAAATATCCCAAACTCAACTGCGACTACACATTGCCCCATCCTGACCAGGCGACCCAAAAAGTCACCTTAGTTTTTAAGTGCAAATCCCACCTTTGAAAGCATTTGTTTCATTCTTAATTGGTATCTGGGGCCTTGGCTGCAATTAACCAACGCCACGGGACTGCCACTGCGCCTAAAAATAGATGTGCTTGGAGTCTCACAGTCTCTATTCAGAATATCACATACTTGTTCCTAATGAGCCACTCAATCCCAGAGCTGTGTGGTGTGTGTGTCCCAAGTCAGTGTCTGTTAGGGGCAGGGCAGATCCATATAGATTTTTTTTCTCTCTCTCTTACTATAAACAACAATGAAAAAGTTGTCCATTTACGATAAAGGTTTTGATGCCTTCTTCTCAGCTCCACTGCTTACCGGATTTGGGCCCTTTATGTGTATAGGATGCATTTAGGCTTATATTATTATGACTCAATTGGTTCCACGCGGAGGCAAAGAGCGTCCGATTATCGTCCTGGGCGTCAAACTTCATGCTGGAAAATGGTGCAGCAGACCGGAGAAGTGCTGCTGCATCTTCCGTAATATAGACCACAGGGGTAATATTGCAGTAGCAGTAGGGGGGTGGAGAGAGTGCCAACGTCATTTCGCAGCATAACAACCACGGATGACGTCTCTTCCAGGTCTCCATAGGGGAGCCAATGGAGGGGAGGAGGTTGCTGGGGGTAATGCCACTCAACGGTGTGCAATCGCCAGCCCTCCCTCTCCCCTGGGTATCCTCACACTGGGAACAACAAATGATTTTATTTCTAACTCCGCGATTTCCTGTTTTCCGTCAGGACAATCAATATGGCTTATGCTCTCAATCAACATCCTGTTAAAACGTGATAAAGCTAATGAATCTTTTAATTGCTGAGGGACCGGGTTGAGGATCATGGTTTTAAATCTCCTACAGGGGCAAAATGTAACAATGCCATGCAATTTCTGCCTTCTGTTTCTCACACATCCACTGTTGAACTTCACTATTAACCAAATAATATCTTGTATGTGAACATAATAATGCAATAATTCATAACAGATGTTTAAAAAAGGGGGGTTTAGTGCCTACCAAATCATTGTTTTGTAATGATCTGATTTTCTTATTTGTGTCCTGCAGGTTCACCACGCCACTCGTCTGACAATAACCACTACGCAAACAAGCTTTCATTCACAACAACACAGCTCAAAACACCACGAACAATGTGTGCAGAGGAGCAGGTGAGTGCGCAGCCATCGTGACCACCTGTTTGTGCATTAGGCGCTGCACGACTGCATAAGCAGGGATATGTAAGCCTTACATTTATTCTATGAAAGCCAGGTGGGGATTATTATAAAAAAATCCCTCCATTGACAGTGGCTGAAAAGTTGTTCTAAAGCATGAAAGGACAGGCAGACGAACGCTTTTCCAACTCAGTGCACATGTCAACACAATATAGGGCTGCATCTTCAACAGCAGCACCTGATACTAACATCAAAGATAGATATAAAAAGATACACATTTGAATGACTGACTACTACACCTCTGTACCCAATTCTTTCATTCCTACAACATGTTTTATCATGTTTTAGCTATTAACACTTGATGCCTCAAAATATCTGTCTAAAAAACAAAATCTTCTTTACAACTTTTGCATCATATAGTCTGCAAAAGAGGACCCCTTGTGCGCTCAACAATGCAACACTTTAAAAAAAATGCAATTAGAGTTGTCAGCAGTAATGGCTGACACGTGTGGAAGGTCGCTGCCTTCTTCTTGTCTGGGATCTGCTTACAATCTGACACAGTTTCAAAGCATGTTTAGTAATAGATGAGCATCACTGAGGGATTATACCTGGCCTGATCTGAGCCAACCCCAGCTACTGCCACAAAGAGACGGCTCTTCAAACAACTGCTGACTGATGCATCCATTTCCAAATAAGTATCCTCCTCCAACACAATAAAACAAAAACAACAAAAACCTATTCAGAAATGTTTACAAATGTAGACCTGACTATAATTCATATCTCTTAGTTAATATTGCCACATCACTTTATATATTGAAACATTTACATTCATGCACATAAAAATAGAGACAGCGTGTGCAGTACCGGTTTGTGAACACTAGAGCGCGCATGAGACCGTGAAATATTGTGCTGGCCCTGTTTCCCTCCACCTTTCATGCAGTGTGCACCCCTCCTTCAAGTGAAACTGAAGATAGATAGATAGATAGATAGATAGATAGATAGATAAATAAATAAATAAATAAATAAGATATGGACAGATATGGTCTAATATTGGGAATATCTCAGTGCAATCAAGTTCAGTGTTTTGCATTCAAGAATCTGCAATAGGCCTAGTGGCAATTGAAAGTTGACACCCCAGATCTGAAACTGTCTCGTTCAAATAAATCAACTCAAAAGAGCCAGCTCTCCACCACACTATAAACTAGACGTTTAACAAAGCAATTTAAAGGCAAATAGTCCTGGGGTACAACCCCAACACTGTGTGTGGTGTTGGCTAACGTAGCCGGTGTATCTCAGGTTTCCTATAAAGTCTTAATGAGTTCATCAAACTTTTCAGTATTTTCCAAATCAGCAACACAAAAACGTGACAGGACATCGTGTCCGCAACAGTGATGTGGAGGATTCTGCGCAGTTACAGATGCGTATTGTTGGATTTACGCGCGTGGAGTGTCCAAAGTGTCTGATTTCATACATTGGATAGCCTCCACTTTGTTACTTCATAGGAATAATAAACAGCTACATCGCTAGGGCTGGTTCAAGTCTAATGGCAAAATCGTTGTTATAAGAACATTTCATGGCAGCCGGGGCCTCGGTGTGTTCTGGAAACCCAATCAACATAATAACTCCGTTTTTTATTAATGAACGCGAGGATAAGGTTACGCATATCCCTCACAGTCTGTCTGTTCGCAGAAGAACCGGACTTGATCGAGCTACTTTTAGCCCCCCTCCCCTTCTCATCTCCCTCCTGCTATCACACATACACCCCATACCCACAATAAAACAAAATGCGTATTATAAGTTAAAGCAAACAAACACAAAACATACCTTTTACTGCCCAAGTCGTAAAAGAGACCATTCAAGAGGACAGTGTCATCAGGGACGCTTAAGACAAACTCCCTACTCCCTGCCCTGAGTAATTAACTTTAAGCGGTATTTTCCTCTCTCTTTTTCCCCAAGTCAAGCTTCAGGATATCTCTTCTTCGGCTATGGAGCAAATATATTAAATTATTGATGGTGGAAATTGCATGGATGAGGTAATGCACTCCCATGGCTGCGCGGCGCGTTTGGAGATCGTTTGGAGATCGCGTCAAAGTGAAGTTGTCGCATGGTGAAAGCAAAGAAAAAACGCCGCACTTGGAGTAGCAGCGGCAGTAGCAGTAGCGGCAGAAGCACACGGCGGATGATAGACCTCTGAGGCTGAAATGAGGAGCCGTGGCAAACTACAGTAACTTTACTACACACAGTGACGCTGCAACATGTGACCTGCCGCTGGCTGACTGGTTGCCATCAAACTCCAGTTTAAACAGCCCCGAGGCGGAACTATTAGTGCTTTTGTTTGTCCGCCAGCATCTACTTCATACGTCTGCCAATATATATATCCTACAATGAGGCTATATAAAGCACAAAGCCCTCCACTCTGCGCTCTCCTCTTCCGTATTTTTATGCTCAGAGTTCAAAGAGGGAGGCTTTTGCGTAACAACAGCGCGTCTCCCTCCACCAAGTCGTGATACACCGCGAGTGGTTTTAGACTTGGCCTATTTGTATAAAATTAGGCGAGCAGGGAACTAAAAACAGCGTGCCTCTGCCTCTAAACAGCACACGGAGGGGGATAGATGCGTTATATTAAAACAAGCCCTGCTCAGATGCTATGCGTCGTTTTGCGTCAGCATCTAACCCAATTATAGCTCTATATGAGGTTTCCTGGATGTTATTTTAAAGCATCCTTCTATATGGCCATGTTTAGATTTTATGGACTCTTTCTTTTCAACACAATACAAGACAAATGCTTTCAGATTCAATAGAGTAAACTTGTACTGAGACATGCAATAAACCATAGATGAACTATGAACAATGAGAGTCTGTGCACTTCACATAAAATGTGAACTACTGAAGGATGGACAGTATTTAACTTTTGTCTCAAGTACAAATTTTAATCCTTACATCAATCGTTCAACTGAATGTAATTGGTAAACTAGCTGGAAAGAGATATTGATGAGATTATTGTATTGACGTGTAAAATTGGCGTGCATCATCTTATATTAGTCACTGACAAAGGGATGCTGTGGCAGTTTGGAAGACAGAAATATAAACTTGACTACTTTCTTGAGGCTTTGAGACAAGTTGCCTCCACAACAGATGGGCGCCTCCCCTGCAATGCCCTGCAGTGTAGTAACCATCCTTTCACAGGTCATTCTAACCTCATAAATGCTAAATAAACACCTTTAAATTACATCAACAAAGCTTAAAAGGGTCTTCCTCTCATTGTGAACAAACTGCTGCTTTCACCATTTGAATAAAGACGTCAGTGGAGACACAAGCTTTCAATGGGTGATTTGGAAAGTCCACCTGTGTTGAATACAAGAGTGAGTATAATGGGGAGATAGCTGCTCATTATCCTTGTGACTTGGCCTTGATCCAGGGCAAAGATTTATTATGATGTGTTTGCTATATTACCATCATGACTCTCCTCCCTGCATGAGCCGTGGAGAGCTCTTGTTTGGCATGTAGCATTATGGGAGTGGATTCTCACACCTGCCTAATGAGTCAGTCCCACCTCCAACACACCCGGGGACATGCCAGGATAGATATAGCCCTTCCCAAAGGCGCACAGGAGGTGAGGGCAAACTCTGGATGACAAAGAGTTACATCAGCAATCACTGAGCGACTTGACCCCAGTGAGGATAAAAAAAATGCACACTGCACATGGGCCAAACAAGTAATTCATAAATAAATCACTTGGCATCTCAAGCAAAACAACAACATGGTGTGTCTCTCCATTTTGCAAAGACAGCAAAACTTCACAGAAAGGGCTAGCTCGCATGCTTCGGAGGGTTTTTGTGAATGAAAATTTTAAAGGCAAAGACAAGTGGAATTTGTTGGCTCATGCGGGTGAAACTTGAAGAGAAGTGTGGCCAAACAGCCGTCCATCTAAAACTGCTAAACCACTATTTCATCGGAACTCGGGTGTACGATTTCTGGAGGTTTAAGATTTCCCCGTAGGACGCCCAGGACAACGACTTCAAATGGGACTTGTGGTGGTAGAGATCTTTTGTCTTTGTCAGTTTTGGGACAAAGTTAAAAGTGATACAGGTTTGGTGACGGCATACATTTCTTAACCACAGTCACCTAAACATCTTTGGACCGCAGATAAATCAACCATCGAGTGACAATATGACACACTTGGATAACCTTTCAAGGCTCGTCTCCTGCCAAACTACAGCATGATGCCGGCAGTGCTGAGAAAAAATCCTCTCCAAGAGTCTACAAGTATGTGTGTGCCTATTCCTTGTGCAGAAAACATGGACGAATTGACATTTTGCAGAAATGTCATTTTCAGTAGGGATAAAGGATGGTAGCGAGGGCATTTTGATCAAAGTAAATGAAAGAAAACACGTCAACTGGGCTGTGGGGACGACTCGCTATGGTGACGCAAGTCCGGAGGTGGAGAACAGTGTCTGCTAAACAAATAAAGACCAACCTAATCAAATGTTGTAGTGAGAATTTAATGTCTTGCTTATTGTCATCACAACCTCTCATCTAATCACAAATACAGATACAATAGACCAGCTTTTCATATGTGACTAGAAATTACTGCCACCTTTTATTATGTGCTGTCTTATTCTTCCTCTTGCCTTGTGCACCCCACCTCCCCCACTCTACACATCTCACCCCCACCCAAGACTCCTCAATCCAATATCACCACAGCATCAATAACCTTTTGGTTCACTGCTGGAGGAAAAAATACTCAAGCAAGGCCTTTTATACTGGATTCAATTTGGTAGGCTGCACAAATAAGCTTGTACACAGCTATATCAGTGCCTGTAATGTGACTCATGATTTGTTTGATCATATGACAAATGCTGGCTCCCATACTCTGATTCATATTATTGATTATATAGAAATATCAGGGAGAAGAAACAGAGAAGATGCCATATTGTTAAAGGAAGTAGCTTGTTGTTATCAAAGACTTTCTCACGCACACAGCACAGCCATGACTCCTCGTGGACAGACACTAACATGCACTAAAACTACCCACTGTGTATTAATAACTTGTCGTGGGCTCGTGCACTGTAAAAAAAAAAAAAAAAAAAAAAAAATACCAAAAACAACCGTGTGACGAATAGCTGATAATTAAGAATCGAAATAAAGCTCAAGGCCTCCTGCCAGAACTTGTTTAAACAAGCCTGCTAATTGGATGGAGGTGTTGACGATGGAGATGATGGTGACGCTAGTGGTGACTAAAGCAGGCGCACAAAAGACACAGAAGCAACAGAAAAAGCCAAAGAACAAGAAATGCTTTTATAGAGGTAAACTCGTTCATTAAATAGGCCTATAGTGATATTGCACTGCACGTTTATATATAGGCTAATCAATACTTGTCATCAACGAGGTGATATGACAGTAGCTATATGTGCGTACGGTAATGAAGGAAACGCATGTTAATTGACACATTTTGCGAGAATAAAAACCACTGAAGAGACACGTGGGAATTAAACGCCTAGCAACGACTTCAGATGCGCGCGTGGCAACGTCTGCGCGCGCGAGCATTCAATGATGGAATGTTCACTAAATAAATGCCTAGCAACTAAAATAATGAAATATAAATCTCCTCATAAGACTGGTTCATAGGCCTATAGCATTGCACAGATAAAACATACAGAATAAACCACACGGAAACGACCATTCTGCGCCATTCTGCACTCAGCCAAAAGGAATAAAATATGCGACGTGAATAAAACTGAAGATGTGGATCATAAAATGCGCTGCTACTCTGTCAAAGTTAAAAGGAGGGATTCTCTGTATTTTTATATGGCCCACAGTTTGGATAATATTATCTGAACCATTTTAAATAAGTATAAAGTTGTAAGGTACCAATGCGTAAAGGAGAGTCATTTTGGCAGAATTTGGCGAAATGTGAATACATGGAAAACTAATGGACATTGTTTCTTTTAATTTAAAGTTTTTAGGCCTAAGACAAAATTCCACTTTTGCAGTAAAACCCTCCATACTGACGCCCACCCCAACTCTGCAGAGCTGAGAGTGCAGAGAGAGCAGAGAGAGGGAGAGGAGAAGAGAGAGGGAGAGGAGGGAGATTCTCGGGAAAGATAACACGCGCACGACCGCACACAAGAACGTGCAGCCCCATTTATGGACTGATCCGCTGACGTACATTGCAGAAAAGTGCTATAAAAAAACCTTCATACATACAAAGTGTGTCGTGCCACCCCACAGACCCCTCCTAACCCGCCTTCGCTCATCCCTCCTCCTTCACCCAACACGCCCACGCTATAATCCCACGTCTCAGTGCGAGAGGGGGAAAGCGTAATAAATATACTGCCACATTATCGCAAAAAAAAAAAAATTAAGAAACAAACGATTCAATGAACAATACAACGCGAAAGATGTTTAAAAGCATTGTTATTCACACCTTAGCATTATTTTTAACAGCTAATGACGATAATCCTCTTAAATGTGAGGACAAAAACACTGTTGTAATTTCATCTTTTATTATGAATGCCCGGAAGCCTAATAAGTCATCTGATCTATTTTTGGTTTAATAGGCAGTAAAATGGAGTAATCGACCTGCGTACATGACGTTAAATTTCCTTTCTTTCATGTTTTATTATTAATCTCGTTAAGATTAACAATATGTTTTATTCCCGAACGGAAATCCGGATTTTTTTTTTCAACATTACTGTGGATTAAACCATCTATGGCATGCAGTCAGTGGGCGTTGGGGCTTTTCTCCCTCCTTGCAGTTTCTCCCAAGCTTCGTCTGTCTTGGATCAGAAATCCTAAATCTTGTAGAGAGTGCAATATCCTCTTCGTTTTTGTGTAGCCTATCGCATCGAGAAATAATTTAAAGAAGAACGCGGAAATAGCAAAAAATGTAGGCTATAAAAAAATCCACAGCAATTACGAGCACTAGACCAACAACAACAATAATAGTAGTGTTTTAGTCAAAACAGAACGAATGAAAAATCAATGCATCCGGAACAAGCGTTCATCTTATCTCTCCATCATCATATTCAGCCATCACATCTGTCAGTGAAGCGCTTTGACCACGCCCATCGCTATTGTAATTTTACAGGAATTATTGCGGTGTGACAATTTTCTCACAGTAAAAGACGCGAATTTGCGCGGGTTTAAATATTTTTACGATTTCCATTTTTTCGATATTGATGTTTTCGTTTTACGCACGAAGCCACGGCGGAAACAATAGCGAGCACAGGCTTATGGGGAAGCAGGTGAAGTGAAAAGCACCTTATGAATGAAACCGTGGAGCGGTCGTAGTAAAAACACAAGTGATTTGATAGCGATGGCGATGACGGCGGGAGGGGTGGAGGGGGGTCTGAGGGGGGGGGGGGTAAAGTGTAGGGCTATTTTTGGTAGGTAACAAAAAAAAATCCACAGACATCAAGACAAAACATGAATGCTGCAGACCAAATAAGAAAAAATGATAGGTGAATAAGATGGATAAGATGGATAAGATGGATAAGATAGATAGATAGATAGATAGATAGATGCACACTAGAAGCATCACTGCAGCGTCTTTAAGTCCCATATTGGGAGCATGATTAGGCACAACGCAACGATTACGCAAATTATGTTGCAGCAGACACTGTTCGGAAACTCCAAAAACGCTTTCCAAAGAGCCGCACTTAAAGCACAAGCACAGTAGTCCCATTTAACATATTTACGCCAGATATTAAAGGCATCTGAGAGTGTACAGTAGAAAAACAGAGATAAGTTCTGTTTTAAAAGAAAAAAAAAAAAAAAACAGCTGCGTCTGCGATGTATAGAGCACCATGAGTCACCTGGGTTGGGATTACGCTTCATTTCGGAGAGATTCCGGTCAGTGATGGTGGAACAATGAAAAGCTGGCTGCATGCTGTACTTATTAAAAGCCCAAGTTCACACGTGAGAAAATACATAAAGAAGCGCATATAGCAACAAAAGAGTGATATGAAAACAATGGATTGTGCTCTTACCTTTTACAAGGGGCTGACAACCACTATGTGCGTGGTTAGATCTCCGCGACCAACACTTGCATGTCCCAAAGTTTAACGCAGTGTGGGGGGGCTGCTTATAGGTAGCGACTATGAGATGAGCAAAACACCAGACGCCCTAACATTTCTTACTTTGACCAGAACACATCTTTGAAAGCACACGCTCCTTAAACTGCAAGCGCTTTCCTTCCTCGTTTTTATCTTTTACAGATGGCTATCCCGCTTTTTCCGTCTACAAAAGAGCACAGGCTTCCTCAAAATAAGCTTACCAAAAGTTGAAAAAACAATCCCAGGTTTGGCAAAGGGGGTTGGGAAAAGAGAGAAAAGAGAGTTGGCGTCCACTCGGCGTGTTAGTCCATGCACGACTCCGGTGTCTCTGTCCAACGTGCTGAAAGCATAACACAGCCAATGTAACTATGAGGGGCCAACAAAATGTCTATAGACTTTTTTGAGTGCCCACTTTAAACAGCTTTTTTAACTGAGCGGCTTCCCACAGCCTTGTCACGTGTAATTTTCACCCCCCTTGCCAAACCAGCCCTGTTAATATTTGATCACATGTTGGTTGGACATTTCCTTTTGGATAGCTCCAACACAATTAAACCGGTCCCACTGCCAGCGTTTACGCGTAAAAATAATACTCCGAATCAAAAGAGGCTAGATTTCTTCTGAATGGCAGTGGCATACAGGCAAGTGGCACATGTTGCTTAAAAATGTGGCAAAAATGGAAAAAAGGCTACATACATACATGCACACGAAATCCACAGCAGACCGTAGACACAATGTAAAAAATGTTCCTTATTTTCCCCAGTCTTACCTCTCTCACTGAACCAGCATATCCAGAGCAGAGAAATGCCACACACAACAAGCCTTTTTTGCAATGAAGGTTTGACAACATCAACCTCATCAGACATGAGTCTCGATACTGACTTTCTCAAGTAGCCAAGTATAGTCCAACCCTTCCAGCAATGCAAGAGCCAAACAACACAGCCAGAGCAAGCACGACTATTTAGTGCTAATCAGCTCCTTATATGTATGCCGTTGTTTCCTTTGCTACTTACCATTTTCCCCTACGCTGTCCTGGAGAAAGAGGTGTCTTAATATCCACTCAGATATCCAACAGATGCTGGTAGGTAATGTGTCTTGTTTGAAGTCATCATATGAGAACTTCTGCTGTGCTGAGTAGATCGCCCACCACTTCGCTGACTTATGAATCTAATAACCCTTTGCAATATCGGCTTGCTTAAACTCTCTTAGGAAACACCTGGGTGGTTCAACAGAAAAGACAAATATCAACAACAGTGCAAGCTTGTCAGAAAAGCTTGTTCAGATGTACGTAACAACACCCTCGCCTGGACAACGCCATCAAGGGTCTTACGTGATTGAAATAAGCGACTGGTAATTCAAGTTTATAACGAAGAAAAGGGGGCTAGGACTGGGTTCCAAACGGACTGTCGCTCGTTCACTGCCTTCTGAAATGTTCTGATCCGCGGCGAGCTACAATAAAACTTCTCAGACCGTTTCCCTTGCTGTTAACTCCCTCCTCGGCGGTGATCCATATGCTGAGGGCCTATTACGCATGAATACAACTGATTATTTTGAATTTTCCTATACATGAGTTACAAGCCAGATTGCCTTGTTTTGGGGAAATCGCACCGTGTAGCGCCATGCCTTCCTGACAACTTCTAAGGGGAACTTGTTGCTGCTCTAAAATGCTCCACCAGCGCTCCTCTCCTCCTGCGGTTCATCTCATACTTACATCAATATCACTAAAAGCGCTTCCCTTTTTGTCTCAGGAGAAATCAAAAAGTTAATCCGTCTCCTAGGTGCAAGACTGGGGGTATGTGAGCGAGAGAGCGCAGCCTTTAGAGCCAGTGGTGCTACTTTTCGGTCATGTATATGTGGAAGTTCAAAGGCGAAATCTGTTTTCTGTAAAATTCCATCAGTTGCACTGCCAACACTCCGCCATCTGATTGTTATGCAGTGACGAAGCGCTGTGCAAGTAGAGCCCCAAATGTACTAAGTAACATGAGTAATAGGTGATATTTGCCTGACTCTATGCCAGCATCTCCAAAACTTTTTGCTAAAGAAGTGTCATATTCGTGGTACCCTTTTGTCGTATTTACGTATTTATTTTTTGAGGAAATCATAAGGACGTGACGTTATTAAACAACAAGGAAAACACTGACACAACACTTATGATACACTTAAAGGGGGCTATCCACGTCACAACTCCAGGAAAAAAATGTCTATATATATTTACTTTTTGCTGAAACTCTCCCTAACGTAGGCAGTTTGTCCAATAGCCTATGACTTTTTATTATAATTAATGACTTTATGGCTCTACCTACATTACAGTTACCATCAATACAATTATCAGTAGTTGAAATATTCTTTTATCAAACTTAAACCAAGTACAGGGCTATTACAAGCTGGTTATAAAGGTCCATAAACTATTCTTGACTTTTGGATTTCCCCATTCAGAGTCACCAAAGCTATCCATACTTTTGGTGTAGTGGATGCTTTGGTAAGGGTTTTACCTCAGATGCCCTTCCTGACCCATCCATCTCCTTCCCTCTATGGTTGGGACTCCCACAGCTAGAACATTGTTTTGACCCCTTGTTTCTGGATAAGGGGAATCCTCAATATAATGTGATTAAAAATCTGGAAACCCCTGAAACATAGCTGATGATGCCAGTCTATCACCACCCCCTTCCAACACAGCTCACACAAGACTCCCCAAATATCTATCACCTCCCAATTATTGCTGTGTTATCAACAGTTTAGGCTCTGACACAGTTTAAAGTGTTTCTTGGCTTAGGCACTTGCTTCTAAATTTGTCTAACTACGCATGTACCGCATGTCCTCTCACTTTTGGACACGCTGCCAAAGTTCTTCCATCATTTTTATTAACACAAGATGGCATGATTAGATAAAGATATCAAAAACTGACTAGCTGAAGCTGTTATCCTATAAACATATTTTCCCTGCCTATAAATGCAGGCTTTTCACACTTGTAACAGGATAGTAATAAAAGGGTCAGTGACGTAAAACATGCTTAGATGTGGACATCAAGCAGGAGATGAGCGAGGTCCCCCGGGTGTGATTAAATGGTTAGGGAATAAACACCCCATCACCTCTTGAGTCCCATCCTACCCGGGTGAGTCCTCCGTGCTTCCTTGACGTGGTAAACTTGACTTGCTCCTACTTGTGATGTTGTTAACACTTTCTCTGCTCCCACAGCTTTCACAGAATACTGACTCACGCTCGTCTCTTGTCTCTGTGCGCTTGCCGTACGCCCTCCCCCGCGCACGCACACTTCGCCACCACAATATCTTATGGCCAGGCTTGAGGTCATGAGATCAATCACTCCAATTCCCCACGCGGCATAGGGATGGTAGCATTTGGCTCTATGGGCAAATGAGTCACTTCACCCCACTCTGAGTAGGTACAGGTAAGTGGGCAGAGTAGTAGTAGGGGGTTGTTAGTTCAAAGTAATATTACTCAAGAAGAGAGATAAGATAAAAGTGACTATAGGAACAGATGGTAGAGTGGCTAAAATTAGAAATATTGTTACTTAAAGGTCCACAATGTAATATTTTCAGGTGGAGGGTTCACCACCTGCTTGTCTCCATGGAGATGCTATTGCTTTGCCTGAAATCTTCCACAGTATGGCATTACCTACCCATGGAGATAAGCAGGTGACACCACCAGGTCAAGCTAGAGGTCAGATCTGTGGAGAGGCAAGTAAGAATACATGTTTTCCAAGAGTTTTCTCAGCAATACCAACATCTGTATTGAATAAATGAAAGACAGTTAAGTGTAATGACATACTGTGGAACATTTCAGGCAAAGCAATAAGATTCCATCAGAAAAGCTGCATAGTGCATATCTAACTGCTATTATACTGCTAGTAAAAATAATTAAGGTAAAACTAGGATGTGTCTTTCTAAATATCTTTTTGCTTATAGGCTTCAAAGTGGGAACTCATGGAGGTGAGGTAAGCACCTTGGCCTTAATTTGCATTCACCGTAGGCCATCGGACAGTGCAAAAGCTTTTAAGGCAATATAATGATAAATGCTACTTGTATCCAAATGCATTGTCACATAGCCAGACAGTTGACATGGTTGAAGACTTTTGCTCCACAGGTTGAATGTTGGAGCAGGGTAGCAGTGTTTATAGAGGGCACATATAAAATACAAATATGTATATCAGGTTAATATTCCTTAGATCCTAAATGGATTTTGTTATTACATATGTATTAAATTACTTCTATGTATGTGTTACCAATTTATTTTTATTTTAGGAAAAAGTCATTAGTAGTAGTAGTAGTAGTAGTAGTAGTAGTAGTAGTAGTAGTAGTAGTGTAGTTGGATTAAAAAGGATGGTTTGTATTACAGCTAACTATTCAATCAATAGCCATCCATTATACATTAAATTGGCAAAATGACAGGACAAAAAAAAAGTATGAAAATGCAGGTGGAAAAAAATGTTCCACACTTTTTCTTTTAGTTGAGAACACAATCATTGTGCATCAAAAAGTAATATAAAGTGAGGGATTGGATGAAACATTCAATTATGACAATGGAGCACAATTAGTCATTTTTTTCAGATCATATTTTCAACAATAAAATAATCCTGTCTGTTTTAAAAATTCATTCATGGTCTCCAGAAATGTGCCATCATATCATCTCTGACAACTGTGTAACACAATTTGTATTGAATAAAATCATTTGAGTGTCTTTATGTTGCGGCCCTCATACTCCTGTTTACATCTGCTAATTACATTTGGGCCCTGCTTGGTCTCAGAAATCATTACTAAAATGTACAGTGCCAGGCGAAAATTTTGTGACTATCAGCACTTTCCTCTTGCCGTAATGACAACTATTAGGCCCGGGCTGTGTATCATTACTCTATCTTAATCTTTGGTTCCATAAATATTGATAACAAAGACTCCACGTCATACACTACTATAGTACCACTGCTGGTTAAAAATAGCAGGTTATCTTTTACAGCCTCTTACGCACAGCCAGCGTGCCAACCTGTGGTAGCCATGAGAAGTTGAGTTCAGGGACCCTGGGACGTGGTGTATAAATACCCTCATAACACCAGAAACACTACAGTCAAGAGAATGGCCTCTTCCAGTTGTAGTTAATTTATTATTGGCTGATTTTTTACATGTTTATTTTATTCAGTTTCATCCAAATGCCACATGCCAGTATGTAGAAACAGCTAGAAATGTGCAGTTTTAAGTGTATAACATGTATTCTGCAATTATGTATTATTTTGAAGTAGAGATAAAAGTTATATTGAAAGATTTATGATATGCAGAATTACAATATTGAGTATGTTCTTAAATAATAAAAATATATTTCAAAAGCTATTATAAGAGAATACTGAAAATATATAATTATATATTGAAACAAACTTGCAGTTTAATCAAGTATATAAAAGAGATACTCCAGGTAAATTTTACAGTCCAATCACATTTTGTTTGATACTTGAGCCTCCGTTAAGACAACAGACACAGTTGAGCACAAATATCTATATCTAAATATTTACATTATGAAATATTATACTGTATAAGTACAGTACAGCAAATATAGTTTAAACTGTATACATGGTTTTGTCCTTGTGCAGCTGTTGAGTAATTTGGCTTTTACTTGTATCCAATTCTGTTTGGAAAATGCCAAATATTCTACCAAACATTCTTCTGTATATGTTCCTATACTGATTATTTTTTATCATGTGAGCTTTCATTACCCATACCATCACCAATACAGCATGTGTAATTGCTAAACTCTCACAGCCTGGTGACAATATGCTCCCCGCTGTACATTTGTCACTCTGCCTCATAATATTTTTTTAGAGAGAGAGAATCAGTTATCGGTCTGGGGAGGTGACTCAGAGCTTGGGTCTTCAGAAAGCAGCGCTGCCCCGTAAATAACACCCCGCTGCCACCATACCTCACAGTGATGCCCCGCGCAGCGTTTGTGCTAATTTCTCTGATGCTAAGTTTAGCCTGACGGACAGAGCAGGATGGACGGTTTTTGGGTTGCCCACTGAATTATGGCAGGCCAAAGAGTGTCCATCTGATACTCAGGCTTCCTATCAGAGGGGAACTGAACTGACAGAAAATATACTGTCAGTAAATAAACTACTGTCCTTAATAATATTACTCGAGTAAGACCACTGTCCTTAATAATATAACTCGATTAAGACCACTGTCCTTAATAATATTACCCGATTAAGACTACTGTCCTTAATAATATTACTCGAGTAAAACCACTGTCCTTAATAATATTACTCAAGTAAGACTACTGTCCTTAATAATATTACTCAACATTGTAAATACCTATGTGAGGTACAGGCAGAGTGTTTTTTTTAACTTATTCTTCAAGCTGTACATTTTATTTTGTTTGTTTGTTTTGGCTGAAGAACTACAAGTATTCAGAATCATCACATTATGATCTGTTTCAGTAGTGATGCAATCATAAAATGCAGATGCTAGAAATTCTGTCACCACACCCCAACAAATTCTCAGTTTATTTGGCCAACCAATAGACATTTTAAAGTCCCAACTATTCTAGTTACCGTCCACTAAAAGTACTCTGACACCATAGTGTGATGAATGTATTTACCAGCGATCAGTGATACAGCAGCAATGGCTGTCCATGGGTCTTTTTTTTTTTTTCTTAAATCATGTTTTATATTATCTCGACCAATGCGTCTGAACATATTGCCTGCTGACAAAAACATGGTGGATTTCCCCCAAAATGTTAAATTCATAACATATGTTCAAAATCTATTGAGAACATGTTGATTTCAAATTGTCTCTTTTTCACAGCTCAAAACTTTACAAAATGAGTTCCAGAAGGCAACTTTAGGTAACTTTAGTGGGAGCATTACTGAATTAATATTTTAGTGTTTTAAGAAAGTCTACTGTTGATATTACTTCTCGAGTTACATTGCATTTAAAAAGTTACTCTAGTGATTGCTCCCCACCTCTTGCTTTAATATGAGGTAGGCCCATCCATCTTGCTGGCTTGCGTTAAACAGCAGGTGAGTATGTAAACTGGCCTGAGGGGAGGTATGCGGGTGCGCGGGCTGTGACATACAAGTGCATTGATCTCAGGGCTGACTAATGTCCGTCTGCTCCACAGGCTGACAGTGGAGGATGCTGCCTGTCTCCATTATCTTTATGGTTTATGCCTGGGCCAGACGGACTACGGGTGTGCACCGGGACGGGGGCGCTGCCAGGGGACACAGCCACGGGGGGGAGGGAGGTAAAGACACTAACTGTACATATACTGTGCATAGTTTTTGATTTGTGTTACATACAAAACCTACTTACTTTCCTACTTACTACCGCACATACACTTTTAAAGGTGCACTATGTTAATTTTATAGTAGAGCCACCGTTTGGCTCCATGGAGATGTTTTTGCTTCTGGTTTTTGCGCCTGGAATGTTTCACAGTGTGGCATTAAACGTAGACTTTCTCCATGGACACATGCAGGAGACTCCACCAGGTCAAGTTACAGGTTAGATCTATGAAGAGGATGGAGAGATTAGATCTTGCTGCATGGTTTTAAGCAATAAAACCCCATGCTACTGAATAAATGGAAGATGGATAAGTTTAATGACATACTGTGGAACATTTCAAAGTAATAACATCTCAGAGACAAGCAGGTGGTGGACTCTCCGCTGGGAAAGTTACATAGTATATCTAAGTTTATGTAAATGTTGGTTCTCTGACTGTTTGAATGTTTATGGTGTTGCATCCAACAAAATGTAGTTATTTCTGTTTGTTTGTACTTTTCATCCTTTAGAGCAAAGGTTCTCATTGTAGAGTTCAGGAGGTCATCAGCAGTTTTCAAGATATGATTTTAAACATGATCTAGCCCATTATATACTGTGAAAACCCCTGAAATATGTTTTATTGATGTGAGTTTTGATTGATAGGGCAAGATTTATAAGTTTTTTTCTGGTTGGTTTCATTTTTTAAAAAGTGCATTATGTAACATTCCAGGCAAAACAATAACATCTCCATGGAGACAATCCAAACTGAAAGAGGTTGTTATGGTTGTGCAGATGCTGCCTCTTCTGGTCAGGTTAAATGTGTGTTTGTGAACCCCATTTTGGCAGAAATCAAACTCATTCTTTATATAGACCAAAAATACAATGCATGGTAATTTTTTTAACTTTTTGAATTATGTAACTCACTGTATTTTGTTCTGTGTTTTAGACTTGGGGTCGAGTGTAAGCTTGAATGTCTGCAGGAGAATTTGAATACGAGTATTTGCATCTTGTTGCTTAGCCAAAGGCATTATTGGTTCCCAGTGGTAGTGACCAGAGATTTTGCATTTTAGGAAAGTCTTGAAAATGGCGAGCCCCCTGTATGTGAAAGTGACTAACCTTCAGAACAGCGCAGATGAGCAACGCGCGGCGACTATGACAGTCACATTGCATGGTTATGTCTCGGTCCAATTTTTCTGTCAAGGAAAAAACAGACAGTTTTAGGTGTGGCATTTTGAATTGACATAAATAAATAAATTAGCAAATATAAGAGTACCTTTAATTTTAGCTGTAATTAGCAGAGGGATGCTGACTGATCAGAGAAGGCCACAACATGTCCGATTCCGTCTTCATGAACATAAGTGCAGGGTTTATAGACCTAATTAAAGAAGAAAAAATATTGAAATAAAAAAAATAAATAATTGACAAAGCAGCTTTCATCTGCTTTGGCACTGGATCATTCAAACAGTGATCCAGTGCCAAAGCAAAACAAGTAACCCTAGACATTGTTTTGTTTTATCCAATATTGTCCAAATGTTGGCTAATCATTTGGTAATAGTTTATAACATATCCTTTTATCAGTTTATAACATATCCTTTTATCAGTGGTCAAGTAAACACCAGGTTCGAGAATATAAAACAGTTCAAATGTTTCTTAATGTTACCTGAGTAAAGAGTACAATCTTTACCTGGTCTATAATCTCAGAATTTGGATTGTGAGATAAATTATTTTGGTAATGTAATCTAAGGACGGAGCATAGAGAAGGCAATATTTTTCTCACAGTTGAATGAGACAGACCAACATAAAAGAGTCAAATCCAAAAAAACATCATCATCAAAGAAGCCTCTAAAGAGCTTTGTGCTTTGGGAATTTGGAAAATTATTTCATTACAAAAAATGGCAGCAAATATTTGTAGAATATGTTTGATGAGTGCATTTTGAGAGTTATAATGCAACAGTTAATTTGTAAATAATTCAAAAGTTCAACATACTGATCTTATTGGTCAGCTGACCCAACGTCATCTGAGGTTATTATACTCCTTATGGAAGCATGGTCAGACTTTGATGGACAATACCATAATGTGCTGAGGATTCATGTCTGTGGGGCCTATACTTATAGTAATTTTACTTGCTGCTCTACTACTTCATTTATTCCAACAGCTGGAGGTGTCCTTGGTACAATAGTGCAATTTCATTTTTCAATGACAATTTTCAATCAGTCTTTATATTCAATCTAAGTACTAAAGTAAATGGACTTTTCAGTGATCATACATTAATTTTATTACAAGGCACCTGTTGTCATGTTGGGAGTCCCCCAAAATGAATCCTATTTGTCTGCACCTATATGCTCCCTTCTGTCTAAAGTCAAACTGTCCGACTTGATAAACAAAGTCACAGGATACTGCCACGTTTTTTTTCTCCTCCTCTGAACCGCGTGCCCTCTCCATCGCCCCCTCCCTCCTCCCGCCCCTCATTACAGTTGACAGACAGACAGTAGGCACAGCGTTTTTAAAATAAAGGATCTTAAAGGGGAATAAAAGCTTTGCGCGCTGAATGGGCAGGTGGATTGTTAAAGATGATACAATGGAGTGGGATTTCTGGTGCATTTGTCTGCAGAAGGGATACCCCCGGCATGAAGTTTTCTCTACACTTCAAAGGGGCCGGCGCAAATAAAAGCACACTTGTCAGTAGTGAACAAACTGCCTCTTTTGTGCAACTCCAGCAGCCAAATTCGGTCGCACAAAGGCCTTGGATGTACAACACTGCAAAGAAGACATACTATTCACCTGACATGCTTTGCTCTCTGGTGGTTAGCCGTGGCCCATTGTCTATCGCTGACCAGGACACATATAAAATATCACTTGGATCAAACTCCTTTCAATGGCTTTTGGAGACTCCCGTTACAGTCCCGCCCCCCTGTGCGCTCCCCCCGAATTTCCTTCTTTTCTTCCCTTAAACAAAGTCAACTTGATGCAGCCAGATAACAGTCGCGGCCTCAGGGCTAATGTCCCAAAAATAAGGCTCAAGTTTATTCAAGTTTTTTTTCTTTCTCTTTGCACAAACTGTGGTCAGACAGACTCCTGCTGGACACGTTTGACCGTCGTCGCCTCCGGAAATCTTTGTCCAAATTTGGGTTCAAGTTTCACTCTGAGCATCTGTTGAGCGCATCTCTTAAATTCCTCGCTTATAAATCAACTTCAGTTTCTCACTTCATCCACGGCAAGTATAAAAAGAAAAGATACAGAGTTCCCGCCCGCACATAAACTGTCTTAGACACGACTCTGGTGCTTTTACCTGAAAACAACACGTGAGTTCAGCTGCCACCTCCACGCAAGTATGAAGTAATGTCTTTTAATAGTGCGTTTTCATTAAGGGTGCAAATAAGTACATCATAAGAGGAAGGTAGAGTGATATAGATAAATAGTTATACACAAAGAGTAAATCCCCACTTTGTTGTCATGAGGTACATGAGGTTAAGTCAATGGTTCTCAAACTTTTTACTTAAAGTACCACCTAATAAAAAGTGTGACACCTCTTGGACTAAATCTGAACATAATGATAAACAGACTGCATAATGATAGATCTGATATAAAGTCTATAATGGGACAAAGACAAAATCAATTGTATGTAAATAAAATGGCACGTACTACAAAAGATCCCACAGTACCACCTGAGGTACACGAACCACAGTTTGAGAAACACAGCACTATGCGCTGCTGAACTTACATGTCACTTTTATTTAATAAACTATATAGATAAAACTTTAAAAACTTTGAAAACATACTTGAGCAGAAAGTAAATATGCTTCTTATAGGACAATTTTATTAATAGACTTATTTATATTTTTATTATTTGTGATAAAAAATCATTTCTGAATTTACTTCCACTGTCTCATATTCAGTTCCATGCCTGCTGTTTCTCGAATATTACAATAAAAACATTATTCTTTTATCATAATCACTTCATATTCAATTTTCCTTCAAGTGAAAGGTACAGCTACCTCATATGACTGGACCTCATGTACCGCCAGCTCACGCATTTCAGCTTGAGTTTTGGTCATAAATTCTAAAGAAGCATTAAAATAGAATATCTCACAATTTCTCATGATAATTAAACAATACTTGATAAAATGATAAGCATGCTTAAATGAATCGATATCTGTTTAGAAGGCCGTTTATTTGAGCACAAATATATGGCCTTCTTGAAGTTTCATTTGGGGTCACAGATGAAGTGTAAATGGATCCTATTGCTGATGGATTGTGAAAAATTACAAATAATATATACATAATGACTCCTGAGGACCTCTATAGCAAAAGCCTGCATACCGCTAATGGGATCTGTACCACATGTTGAGAAGCTCTGGTATCTAGAGACACTATGTAGAGCAGTCCTTAATAATAACAAAGGCTGCAGCTGCTTCAGACCTGATTGAAGATTAAATTCATGTTTGTCTAATGAAGTACTGCTATTTTAGTTTTAGCTTGTTTTTTTTTTTTCTTGTGTCTTTTGCACCTGAGCTCGTGGTGCGGCACAATGGTGAGGATGGCTGGCTCTCTCTCTCCCTGGAATAAAAAAAAGTCTTGCAGTGAATGCAGTGACTCATCGCCAGGGTCACTTGCCTTTCACGGCAAATGAATGTGGGTGTCTGAATAAGTTGCCGTTATAATGTCTATATTGTTTTTTAATTATCGCTAAAGTGAACAAAATGATGAGTGCACGATGTGTGGAAGAATGCGTGGAGAGACACCAAGGTTCAGTGGAGCGTATGGCGTTTTCGTGGCTGACTCTTCTCAGTTGGGTCATGGTTAAAAGTCATATGCATCATCAGTAGTATTTTTCCCCTCATTTGCATATTGTGCTTTGACGTTGTGCCTACAGTTTACAATGCAGGATTACTATTAGCCATCACCCACATAAGAGTGACTCACAGCACTTGGAAAAGCTTCATTTTATTGTTAGTTTTTAACTCTTTACAGGTGTAAGATATTTAAAGGAGCAATATGTAACTTTCCTACTGAAGCGCAAACGATGTCCTTGTCTTCATGGAGATGTCATTCCTTTGCCCGGAATGTTACACAGTTTGGCATGTAGCGTAGCTGTCTCCATGGAAACAAGCCGCCAAGCCAAGTTACAGGTCAGATCGGTGGAGAGACGAGCTTGCACACAGTAGAAATGCATGTATTTCAAGTGAATTTTTATGTCATTATAAACACCAATAATTGAAAGAATGGAAGATAAATAAATTAAATATCATACCGTGAACATTCTAGGCAAAGCAAGAACATTGCAGATTTAATAAATTTTAAAAAGTCTAAAAAATCGTGGAAAGATGTACAATCTATAAGGTTACATTACATGAGAGTGCAATAATTATAATTGCATGCAACCTTTTTATGTAGCTTATATTGAAAATTATTCCAATGTAATACAGGTGATATATGCAGGAAATGGAAAGGAAGACCAAAGAGGAGATTTATGATTGTAGTGAAAGAGGACATGAAGTCAGTGAGAGAGAAGAGGATGCAGAAAGGGTTAAAGGTAGGCTGAGAATTAACTATCAGTATGTGACCTCCAAATAACTCCAAGGAAAATAACTGTTACCGGTGATTTCTTGGCCCACCAGTTTTGTATTGTAACTGTTTTGGGTTCACTCTATTCTAAAGGAATAGGCCATGTTTGTGTCCATAAAAATGTTAAAAAGCCAAAAAAAAGATAAACATGCATACATAATTACTTATTACACCTGTGTAGATACAAGTTCTGTGCACAAGTGCATACGAGACAGACTTCTTCTGTAATATTCTTCAGTGGCACACACTAGAAATTCTAATTATTTTCTGAAGATGTTCAACGCACATATACAGAAAAAATGACTTTGATGAAAAAACTAAATAACATCTTGCCTTTATTCATTTCCAGATGTTTTATTGCTCAGAAATGTGTAAAAAGACAGACCTGTAACATGGCCAAGTGGCATCATCTTCACATCTGGACCATGCCAGACAAAGCAATAACATCTCCATGGAGACAGGGAGGTGATGAACCCTCCAAGAGAAAAGTTACCAAAAGTATCCTGAATAAACATGCTAACTGACAGTCACTTACAGACTAAATACCATGCTAAAAAACATACAAGTGAAAATTGTCGTGGTGCACATTTTTCTTCAGCCTTATTAGTTGGTCATTTAAGTACACACCACACACACACACACACTCACACACCAAACTCAGTGTATATCAACAGCCAAACCGAGTGTGAAGTTCCCTAAATGTCTTAAGGACCAGAGCATTTGACTCAGTGACTACATATTCACATTGAAGGTGTACATATGTGTTACTGAAGCTCACCTTAATTATTCGGTGACATGGATTATGAAGCATTATGGGTAATGTCAAAGGCTCAATTCCACAATAGCATAAATGTGAGACTGTATGTAATTGAAATTATAAAAGGCCTGTATGTTCATGCCATAAGCTCCAATTAAAATACAATCTTATGATTCATGTAGTTCATTTAAAGGTACAGTATGTAACTTTCCAGAGGTGGCATGTCACCTGCATGATTCCATGGAAATATGAAGTTAAAAGAATACTATGGAACATTTTCTATGGAGATAGATATGTTTTATGCCTTACTGTGGCCAAAAGAACAACATTTCCATGGAAACAAACAGGAGGAGGCTCTCTTCCAGGCCAAATAAGAGTCAGGTTTGTGGAGATTCAAGCACAGAGGAAGAACGCATATTTTTAAAAGATTTTCTGTGCTATAAACACAACCAAAATTCAAAAATATACTTTTATTTTAGTCAATTTTTTTGGCTAAAATATTCATACAGTGGCTTTAAGACCTTCAAATATCTATTAGTTATTACTTTCAACCTAGTGTCAGATCACCTGATGTGGACTGGCCTCACATCAGTGTTAGAGGTATAACTGATGATGATTGTACAGTTGCCTACATCATACTATTCAAGGTTTTCATCTCAATTTTGCTCCTGAAAGGGCATTTTTTGTTTTATATTTTAATTATTTTTTGTCAAGGCTCTCTGCTCTGTACTACAACAAACAACGCATATAGCCTGTGACTACATTTGCATTTCAAACTAATAGAAATAAAATAAGTCTGCATTAAAATGTTCCTGTTCAACTTTATAGCAAATAAATCCCTCACATAAGGCATTGTTTCCTAATTACTTTAACAAATCCAAAGTAATCTTGTAAACTAGAAGCAGCCAACAAAACTACCAAGAGCTTTATATCACTTGAATGTGTCTCTCAAAAACTAATATAAAATCCCATATCCTATTTTCCCGCTTTTGCAGCACTTAGGAGCACTTGACTGGAGCACATAGGGCTCAGAGGAGCAGGTGAGAGGCTTCTGGGAAACCTTAGATCATTTGAATTTTGTCCCTAATTGCCCGTAAGAAGTGTAGTTACAGGATTCTACCACGTTTTAGGGAAGTTTCATATAAACTATTATTAGCATACGCGCCTATAATGTATTAGCAGCAGGTTTGAGACTTGTCGCCATGGCAATTGCCGCAACGATGACAAATTTGCAGTTTCAATAAACAAAATGAGTCAATTCCTGGAGCCTTAACCAATGCATCACAGTTGTGCTTTAGTATAAGAGCGAGTGGCACCATGCACTCAGTGCCCCCAGTACAAATATAACTATAAAATATTTTCACCTCTGTAGAGCTGTGGGATTGAAGGAAGTAAATATGTCAAACCAATCAAATGTAATGGTTAGGACTGATATAGAGGGTCAGGGTGTGTTTTGGCCGACACAAACAAAAAGGGGAGGGTCAGAATACAGTGTGCATTTCTCATCAGCAATAAACCAAATCAATAGTACAACAGCAACAAATATTGTTTTAAAGCCAATAACTTAAAGGTACACTATGTTTTCTGGCGTGGAGTCCGCCACCAGCTTGTGGAGAGGTTATTGCTTTGTCTAGAATGTTCCACAGTATGGCATTAAAGTCAACTGTCTTGCATTTAGTCAGTCATGTGTTTTATTGTTAAAAAATACCATGACAAACATGCATTCTTACTGTGAGCAGGGTCTCCTCTCTACAGATCTGACCTGTCACTTGTCTGTTGTCTGTTCTTACTGTACTGTAATGTCATACTGTGGAACATTTTAGACAAAGCATTAACCTCTCCACAAGCTGGTGTCGGACTACACTAGAAAACATAGTGCACCTGTAAGTTATTGGCTGTAAAATAATATTTATTGCTTTTGCCCAGTGTATTCAGACCTGCTCTTTTTTGTAGTTCATGTTTAAAGTAACAGTCTGTTATAGTGTGTACAATACTGCACATGCATCACCAGTGCTTCTACTGATCCAATGAAAAATGGCTTAGTGACATTTAGAACCCTACATGATTTATTTAAAAAAATATAATCTCAAGAAAGTACAGAGCAGTGGGTGGAGAAAGGAGGTAATTGAAACTGAAATTTTCTGAGCACTCAAGCCAAGGATTAATGATGAGAAAACACAAAAAACTCAAAGACTTTCACCTCCTTTCACCTCATAACCCTATAGGAATCCAAATAATTTTCTTTTCATCCTCAAGGGTATTTTTACAGACATGCATTTCCAATAAGAGGAAGTCGGATTATCAGTATAAAAACTAAAAAGAACAAGTATTGAAGTATAGAACAAGTGTTTATGATTCAGTCGCTCCAAAACGTACTACCATTGTGTGCTTGTGCAAGACACATCGTCGCAATTTCTGTACATTGAAAATTGCTCTAAAAAAAGGATATAAGGCCTATTTCTATATAAAGACAACACTTTATAACATGTCAGCACCAGTCAACAAACTCAATAGCACTGTACAAATACATTACATCTCTGCTCTGTCTAGTTTGTCTTTAAGCGAGAGAAGTGAAATGTTTATTTGCTAAGCTACCTGCGCCACATGTCTGTATCCACTGAGAATGAGTCATCTCCAGGGTCCATATACAGCAGCAGCAGCACAGCACTGAGGTGGGCTCTGACATGAACATGGCTAAACAACATCTCTGCTAAGGCATCACAACCAATGGTTTCCTTTCACATTGTTCACAACTAGAGACATTACCTGTTGAACTGTAAATCGCGCTCTACTCACCCACCCCACACCCA